>BQKN01005860.1:0-12379 GCA_022839385.1 Asparagus kiusianus | reverse complement strand
AAATAATAGTACTTGGGTTTAAAGATAAATGGGAGTAAACAAATGGGTCTAAAAGCAAAAACCCCTAAGAGAAATTATTAAATTTTGGAGCAATATTGAAGTCATATTCTAAACTAGGTTCACCATGCAAGTCCATGATAAATATGCAAGCAAAAATAATCACAAAACTAGATTAGCAATAAATAAAAGCTTAGATCTTTGACTCTAGGCGATTAAGCCACAAATCATGTGCACCAAGCTCTGATACCAAATGAAAGTACCCTAGAGGGGGTGACTAGGGTATTTACTAATCTAATTCGATTTCGATGTCAAATTAAGAACTTACTAACAATAACCTAGCTATATGATATCCAACAAGATATATGCAAGGATACAATGAACAAATGGCGATATAAACTATGAGACAATGGCGATATAGAAAAATGATAAACAATAAGCTCAAGAATAATATGCTAAGTTAATCGCAAACACAAAGGAAATGATCACGGAGTTCGGTCAAATCACGACCTACGTCTCCGCTCCTTACCCTCGAGGAGAATCTCTACTAATCACAAAATCAACTACACAATCAGTTTTATAGCTCACCGAAAACTTTTACAATAAGACACGATTGTCAATACCACAAGAAACTCTCTAAGTGTTGGCCTATCCGTGTCACCTTCCTCAAGTGTTTGGATTTACTACATCTCCCTAGGCTTTACAACCAACGTCACTCTTCTTGGAATTGACCACAGTCTCTTCCAACCACTCCTCTAAGCGTCCATGTGTATTACAACATGTTCTCAACAATTAGTGCTCAAATAAATGATTTGTTCTCCAACAATAATGATAACGAAATTGTAAGCTCTCTCTTAATGACATAACCCCACAACCTAAAAATACAATATGTGAAAATAGTTAAGGCTCAAGTGGTTGTGTGTGTAATCAATGAGCAAAAATAAAATTAAACACAAATTAATCTAACAAATATATAAGAATCAAAATGAAAATAAACTAGATTAAAGAGTTAGAAAAACTTCTCTAGAAAGGCACAAAGAGATGTAGATGAGAATTGAGGTTGAACTCCTCAAGACTGAAATTGAAAGCTTCTACTATTTGGGAAAACTTCTTCACGTTAACAAAAATAAACTTTTTCTCTCTTGAAATCTAGAAACAAATAGCCCAAAACTTGTGTAAAACCCCTTGAGAAAAATCAAAGCAAGAGGGGTATTTATACCCTCAAAAACCAAGTAGCCAAAACTAGCCGTTATGTTGAAAATCTCTGATTGGTCCATCGGTCGACTGATGTACTATTTAGTCGACTGATGAGCTGACCGTTGGATAATTCTAAAAAACTATCTGGTCGATTGATGCAAACCATCGATCGACTAAAAATATTGTTCAGTCGACTGATGAAGGTTGGTCGACTGAGCAGAAATTTTTTAGCAATTGCAGAGCAGTTCTTCAGTCAACTGCTGCATAGTGTTGGTCAACTCAATACACTATTCAATTAACTGATGAAGGTTAATCAACTGAGAAAAAGCTTTTTGGCAATTGTCGAGCAGTCCTTCGGTCGACTGATGAATAGTATAAGTCAGTTGAAAAACAAGCACAACCTAGTTTTAAATAGTAATTCTGATTTTCAAAGAGCTTTTAAAAATAGAAAATCAACTTCAAAAATTCTAAAATTTTGAGGAAAATTTATAAACATGAAGATAAATATGTTAGAGAAATAATTTCTAAAATATCACTTCTTATTTGTGATAACTGTCTGTTTTTAAATAGATATTCTAGATTCTAAAAAATGCTAAACACTTAGTTTTGTAAAATAATTAAAAATAACAAATCAACTTCAAAATTTGTGAAACTTAGGGAAATGTTTATATACATGATGATGAACATTTTAGAGAAGAAATTTTTTAAATTTCATTTCTCAATTGTGAAAACTCGTGTATTTTGCAAACAGTTCAAGATACAAAATCTCTAAACACTTGTTTTTTTGATGAAATTCTTTCAAGCAACCTTTGAGATTCTTTTAATGTATTTTTAGACTTTATAAAAGATGTAAAACTTTATCATAAAGTCAATAAACTAAGAGTGAGTTATTTTCTCAAAGAAGCATATAATATAACAAAACAAAATAACGTGTATATGTATGATATAAGCTTTAAGCATGAACATACAAAGTATAACTCCTAAACTAATAAACCGATGTTGATGATCTTCAATAAGATCATCTTGGTTGCGGATGAAGTTATGATAAATCTTAACTTGAATTTTGACGGCTTCATTCCTATTTTCCTTCCAACCTCCTTTGAATATCATCGTGAATACGCAAATATAACCAACCTCCAACAAAGGGTATTTGTGTAGATTACCTAACAAACAAATGTAAACACTTGACACACGATGTTAGGAATTGTTTTTTAATCATCAAAACTAAATTAGACAATGGGCTCATAAACATGAGACCTAACAAAATGTCCTTATGAGCATGCCTTGTATATTGAGGTAAATGAAGCTGGAGATATTCCTATTCTATGCTTGTATGTGGATGGTTTAATCTTTACAGGAAATAATCCATTCATGTTCAAGAAGTTCAAAAGCTCCATGGTTCGTGAGTTTGAGATGATAGACATCAGACTCATGTCTTATTATCTTGGCATCGAGGTGAAGCAAGGCCAGGATGGAATTTTTATCTCTCATGAGGGTTATACAAAGACAATTCTTGATAAGTTTGATATTAAGGATAGTAATCATGTGAGTAATCTTGTTAAATGTGGAGTCAAGTTGTCCAAGAAAGATGGTGGAACAAAGTTGATGCAACTTATTCCAAAAGTTTTGTTGGTAGTCTTTGCTACCTAACTTGCACAAGGCCCGATATTCTCTATGGTGTTGGGCTCATGAGTAGATACATGGAAGATCCAAAATCTTCACACTTGTTGGCAGTAAAGAGGATTCTCTGATACATCAAAGGTACAATAGATCTCGGTTTGTTTTATTCAATTTCTAACAACTTTGAACTTGTTACGTACACTGATAGCGATTAGGTCGAAGATATTGATGATCAAAAGAGTACAACTGGTTACACTTTCTTTATCAGCGATACTGCCTTTACTTGGTCTTCAAATAAGTAGCTGATAGTCACTCTTTCAAATTGTGAATCCAAATATGTTGCTGCATCATCGGGTGTCACTCATGCACTTTGGTTGAGTAACTTGCTCAAAGATCATCAGTTTGGATAAGAAGATATGACCAAATTTTGTGTTGACAACAAGTCGGCTATTGCACTTTCAAAAAATCCTATGTTTCATGAAAAATCCAGTGTTTTATAAAAGGAGAAAACATATTGATACTCGATATCATATTATATGTGATCGAGTAAAGAATGAGGAAGTTGAGCTTGAGTTCATGAATCGCAAGATCAGGTGCCTGGCATATTTACTAAACAATTATTTATCATCAAAACATGATCTTTGGGGTTTAACATACTTTAAACATAACTAATCAGATTAAGTTCGTACAATTAGGATTCAAAACCTAATTAGTTCATCATCTTAGAAATTAAACGCAGATCTAAACATCAAGTTAATCCATTTTCTTCATTTAGTGATTTTATTCATAAATCTACATATTAAACTAGGGTTTTTAATCCACAAACTCATATTGTTGATGCTAAATATCATACAGTCAATTGGATCTAGGCTGGAATTAGTTCCTATCCGGAACTGGATCGGCCCCCCTTGAGTCATCATCGGGATGTGGTAAGGGAGAGAGATGGAGGGGCCGCTTCCTTCTTCGACTTTATGCCTAGTTCCTGAACGGGGGATTTTTGAATTAGGATGGCCGAGCAATCTGCACACAAAGAGTCGTAAGGACGGGGATGAGTTCCCCTGTGATACCTCCAATGATCAAGTCAGTTGATGAACTTTAGTAGGGTCAAAGAAGAACTGTGTGTTCTTGTTTTTGTGCAACGTGTGCTTTAAGAGGTTTTAGATTGCGAACCTCCGGCTATGGCGAATAGTACCTATATTTATAGAGGATGTTAATGGCAGATTGGCCACTTCGGCCATGCAAATAGCGTTGATAAAGTGTGAGCTAGGAGGTGAGTCATCCTTTGCTCTACATGTGTTGGCTGGCGACTGGAGGAAAAGTCACTTCGGCATAGGAGAGGGTGTCTCTATATTTTCTGGGAAGTGATTGAGAGCATCGCAGGAGGCACATGGGCATACTAAATCATACCTCACTTTACAGGTGTTGGCTCGCAACTGGAGGGGAAGTCACTTCGGCATGGTAGAGGGTGTCTCCGTATTTTCTAGGAAGTGATTGAGAGCGTGGCAGGAGGCATGTGGTTAGCTGACAAGTCATGGAGACCATTAGGCTAAAATCTAGATAAGGTTTGTTCGATATGGACTGAAATGTTGACATATGCTCTAGGAGAGAAGCTTGAGGTCGAGGTCGAGTTCTCAACTTAGCCGAAAGCATGGAACGTCCCTCAAGTCGTCTTCAAGAATTACCTAGTGAGTGGTCAAGTGTCCTAAGTGGGTCGTCCTTGGCGATAGTGTCAACTGATCTCGCCTTTTATGTCGGTATGAAAGAATATCGACTTGATGAGTCGGCAGGGTCGAGACTTCTGTTGGGCTTGGACCACTTAAGTGGGTTTGAGGTTATTTTGCTAGGACTCTTATTGTATCATGTTGCAAATGCCCTTATCTTGGGTGAGTGAACACCATAACAATTAGCCCTTTTCGCTTAGAGTCAACTTTTGGTCGGCTTTGAGAGACATAAGATATGCTCTAATCAATACAAGCCTGTTGGGAACGAAAAAATGAGAAGTCTTTATCTTAGAGACGTGGTTGTCCTTATTGGGCATTCATTGTTGACTCCGCTTCTAATGGCTGACATTATCAAAGATCTGATATGGATATAATGGAGGATCTTCTGCTTTTCGAGTATTAGGACGTGGGGAATTAAATGAGAATGGTGCTTCGTGTTTCGAGTGAACTGCTTCAGCTTCCAAAGTGGATCGGGCTTGGTTGCTTCAAAAATCATCGCGTCCTTTGAAATTCTTCTATATTCTTCCTTGAAATATTATAAATGGCCTCTTAATGTTAAGATAATTCTTTTACGAACCTTCACTCTGAAAAATTCCTGATATTCCTCCAAGCTTTTTTAAGAAAAAGTATTCAATGACCTCTCAAGTTTCAAACTATGGCCGTAGTGAGGGGAGACTCGCTATTCTTCTACTTATTCGCTCGAAGGTCCATATGGATAATCTGGTGGGGTTGTATGATCAATACAATATCGCTCGGACTCTCACATTGGCGGCACCAGAGATGAGCGAGCTACTATATTGCCATGGCGAGGGTCGAGTGCTGCTGTACCTGGCCTACTTGGAGCATGGCTTACGGCTACCCTCACACCCTTTTATCAAGGTACACGCTACTCTAGGAGTCTCCCCTTCCTATATCTATCCGAACGCAGTGGGGGTTCTGGTGGCTTTCATCATCATTTGCCATCATGTTGGAGTTCTACCAACATTGAGATTGCTTGGACATTTAATCAGCATGGGGTCGGCTGAGAAGGACCCGCATTACTCCTATCACTCTCGTGGTGAGTTCCAACTTGTCTTAGCTTCTTTGGAGTTAGATGAGGACTGAAGGAGGCGATTCATATGGGTCTATGGTGGTGACAACGTCTTCACCTGCTCGGGCTGGCCAGAGATGAATGAAGACGCTTTGAGGCTAGTCACCCTTCGTGATTCTGAGATGATAGATCTGGAAAATGTCCGTTCTTATGCTAGGCCATGAGAGATCGATGCTCTATTTGATGATGTGTCTCTCCAAACAGTGGGCATATCCATGATCTTGCCCTCCCCTAGCTTCCAGGCAAGGACGAGCCTCGTTCCTCTGTTGGTGGAAAGTCGCAAGAGGAATGCAGGGACCGAGGGGCTGAGTTCTACTGCCAGGTACCATAAAAAGCTGAGGGGGACTTCAGCACTGAGGAGGTGGCGGTCTTGATGCCTCAAGCCACTAAAATTGTCTCTAAATTGAGGGGGAGGATAAGGGTCGAGAGATGGCACTCAATCGGACTGGTTGTGGGGCCCCAACCAACTGGGACGGATCCATTGGTAAATTAGCTTAACCACTTGGAAAATTTAAGGTGGATAGACGAGTCTTCTCTTGGCAGGGAAGCAATGGCCTTAGCGGTCAAGGAGGATGTCGTCGGCCCCAATACTATTCCTGAGGCGTCTTGTCATCCTAGCAAGAAGCCGATTGGGGTGGATGACGGCGTCAAGGGGAGAGCTGAAACTCCGTCAGACTAGATGGATAATGGTGCTGACAGGATGATTTTAGAGGATATGCCAAGTGTTGGCATACACCAAGCTCTCCAGGCTTGTTTGGCTCGATGGACTTTGCTGCAGCACACCCTATTCAATCGACTTGAGCATTCCCTAGAATGCCAAGTAGGACTGGCTAAGGAGAAGTCGACCAAGGAAGAGGCAGAGAAGAGGATCACTATCTTTGAGGCTGAGTTAGCTCACAAAGAAGGTGCTTAGTGCTGGAGTCTGGATGAGAAGGAAGAGCTCCTCAAGAGCTTTCAAATCCAGTTCTCCAAGCAGGTGGAAATCATCAAGGACCTTCAAAGGGAGATGGTTCATCTACAGGCAGAGGTCGAGTCCGAGAAGTATCGTAGGACGATGGCTGAGACAGAGGCTCGATCAAGTCACCTATCTCTCGAGAAGATGAGGAGGGATTTTGAAGAGGTGCAATCAAAGATTCAGGCATCTATAGCCCTTGTCTAGAAACTAGAGAACAAACTCGTTCATCTAGATTCAGAAAAGCATAAAAAGAAGGTGGTCGACGACTGGCGTCATGGTTCTATAGGGAAAGCCGAGGTGGCCTTAGCATGTAAGGCCAGGGTTGACTACTTTGCTTCTCTAGTGCCTCGCAACTCTCATCCTACTCTAGATCGCTTCTATCTTTCCTGTATCTCCTGCTGTCTCGATTTGTTGAAAGATGTCAAGAAAAGTGGAGGCAGGTTAGATTTATCAGCGAGTGACGATGAGGTCAAGCCTGTTACTGGGGCCCCTGGGGAATCTTCTACAACTACTACCACTAGGGGACCACCAAGTTCGACTCCTGAATCTGGTTGAGAGCTTAGGGGACCACCAAGTTCGACTCCTGAATCTGGTTGAGAGATTTGAAGACCTGCTTATCTCTTCTTCTTCTTTTTTTTTGTAGAGAAGTTTGTAATGAAGTTTACTCTTATTGAATAAAAATTAACTTTTGTCTCCATTCTTGAGCTTGCCTTCATTGTTTATATTCCTTTAGCTTTGTGGCTTTGTTCTTGTCTGAAATATTGGCTGAAGTGAGTTAGTTATAATGTGTTGACCCGTGCTAGGGACCTATGACAACTAGTTCACCTAATGCCTTAGTTTGGCTGAGCGTTTAATTGACCAAAACTTGACAGATGACTGCTTAAGTTTTTAGATCAATTAAGTATTAGTCATACATCCAACATTTATAACTTAGGTTTATGAATACCATTTGGCAGAGGGGAAACCCTGAGGTTGGGTGCCTAGGTCTTACGTAGGTGCCTAGGTCTTCATAATCCTTGTATGGTCGAATGCCGACTATGGGAGTCGACCAAAGGGTTGTGCCTTGGCTTTATTGCTGATAAGGTACCAAGGGCTTGAAAATCTAACTTGAAAGTCGAACGCCTAAGCTCGAGAGAGTCGACTAGGTCTTTCATTCCCCTAAGATCGAGAGACAACTGTGGGAGTCGGTCAAAAGGTTATGCCTTGGATTTATTCTTGATAAGATACTAAGGGCTTGAAAACCTGACTCAAAAATCGAATACCTAGGCTTGAGAGAGTCGACTAGGTCTTTCCTTCCCCTAAGGTGGAGAGACGACTGTAGGAATCGGCCAAAAGGTTGTGCCTTAGGTTTATTCATGATAAGATACCAAGGGCTTGAAAATCCGACTCGAAAGTCGAACGCCTAGGCTTGAGAGAGTCGACTAGGTCTTTCCTTCCTCTAAGGTCGAGAGACGACTGTCAAGGTCGGCCAAAAGGTTATGCCTTAGGTTTATTCTTGATAAGGTACTAAGGGCTTAAAAACCCGACTCGGAAGTCGAACGCTTAGGCTCGAGAGAGTCGACTAGGTCTTTTCATCCCCTAAGGCCGAGAGATAACTATAGGAGTTAGCCAAAAGCTTGTGCGTTGGGTTTATTCCAGATAAGGTACCAAGGTTTTGAAAATCTAATTTAGAAGTCTAACGTCTAGGCTTGAGAGAGTCGACTAAGTCTTTCCTTCCCCTAAGGCTGAGAGATGACGGTGGGAGTCGACCAAAAGGTTGTGCCTTAGGTTTATTCCTGATAAGGTACCAAGGGCTTGAAAATCTAACTCAGAAGTCGAATGCCTAGGCTCAACAGAGTCGACTAGGCCTTCCCTTCCCCTAAGGCCGAAAGACGACTGTGGGAGTCGGCCAAAACATTGTGCCTTAGGTTGATTCCTGATAAAGTACCAAGGGCTTAAAAATACGACTCGGAAGTTGAACGCCTAGGCTCAAGAGAGTCGACTAGGTCTTCCCTTCCCCTAAGGCCGAGAGAAGACCGTGGGAGTAGGCCAAAAGGTTGTGCCTTGGGTTTATTCCTCATAAGGTACCAAGGGCTTAAAAATTTGACTCAGAAGTTGAACGCCTAGGGTCGAGAGAGTCAACTAGGTCTTTCCTTTTCCTAAGGCCGAGAGACGACTGTGGGAGTCAGCCAAAAGGGTGTGCTTGGGTTTATTCATAATAAGGTACCAAGGGCTTAAAAATTTGACTCGAAAGTCGAACGCTTAGGCTCGAAGAGTCGACTAGGTCTTTCCTTCCCCTAAGGCTAAGAGACGACTGTGGGAGTCTGCCAAAAAGTTGTGTCTTGGGTTTATTCCCTGATAAGGTACCAAGGGCTTAAAAATCCAACTCGAAAGTCGAACGTCTAGGCTCGAGAGAGTCAACTAGGTCTTCAGCCATAGTGAAGCCTTGATCCCTACGAGATAAGAGTTAATTCATATTTAATAAGATTTCATTAGTTCTAAAGTTTACATGATCAAGAAAAATATCCATTGTAAGCATATGATGTTTAAAGGGGGTTGAACCACTTGTGATCTTGCTTTGTCTCTGTGTTAAAGACAGTTTTGTAAAGGATGAGGCTGCCAGTATAAAACCTCTTTAGTTGGATTTTACTTGCTTTTGCTTTTTTTTATAGCGGACTACTCAATTGTAGATGAAGATAAGTTGAAACTCTATTTGTCATCTCATCAGCCAAGGTTCTTTTTGAGTCTGAACCTTCAGTAAGGTCTTGAAGGCGAATAGTTGGTATGCCGGCTTTTAGCAAAAGGAACTGCCTAGACACAACGAATCATGTTCAATGGCATTTTCTAATTCAGGTTTGTGAGGGTTGGGGGCACGACCAGAAGCTACATGGTACCTTTTGTGGTAGAAATTCTCTTGGAGAGAGAATCCACCAGATTGTATTGTACTCCCTAGAAATGACAAACCGTAACAGTTTTCTCGAATGAGCTTCGGGAGAACTGGGGGCTGGACTATGCTGTGAATGGAGAATTATCCCTTATTGGGATTATGCGGGTCGCATTCTTTGACCATCAGAGTTTAGGCAACTTTAGTGGTGTATGCGTCAATTGAAGGGCCAAGGTCATTCTTCTTGAGAAGATAATCAGCTAACAGGCCCTAAGCTTTTCCCGAAATCTCATCCCTGATATATGGGAGTTCCCTTCAAAAAGTCCTCATGGTCCAAGGCGCCTATCACAGACTTAATCACTGCTCCTATGCTCATATGAGTTATTGTCAGTTGGAGCTAAAGTGATATTTGGCTTGATCAGATCCTATGTTCTGGCCAAAGTTATTCTGTGATAGCGATTAGAAGCTAGGGTTTCTTTTCAAGAAAGACAACCATCCTTAGTGTGTCTTCTTCTGAAGGGTTTTTAGAGGGGCCGAATGTTATTCTACCATCTAGCAGATTGTGTGCTTGGCAAACACTCCCCAGATAAGTTGTTGAGGCCTTCGAGGACTACACCTATATTGGTTCCTCTTAACCAAATCTAACCCTCCTTAGTTTGAATGATATAACTCCTAACTTCATTTAGCTAGGATGATGCAACTCCAATGTTGTTCTTCAGGGTGGGTAGAATCAGACCATTGTTTAGAACTTGGCATGTCTTCTCAAAAAAGAAAAGAGGCCCACGATGGGTGCCAAACTGTTGATGCTAAATATCACACAGCCAATTGGATCCAGGCTGGGATTGGTTCTGATCCAGAACTGGATCGGTCCCTCTTGAGTCCTCACCGGGACGTGGTAAGAGAGAGTGATGGAGGGGCTGCTTCCTTCTTTGAATTTATGCCTATTTCTTGAAAAGGGGATTCTAGAATTAGGATGGTCGATCAATCTACACACAAAGAGTTATAAGAGGGTGGGGATGAGTTCCCCCGTGATACCTGTGACGATCAAGTTAGTTGATGAACTTGAGTGAGGTAAAAGAAGAACTGTGTGTTCTTGTTTTTGTGCAGCGTGTGCTTTAGGGGGTTTTAGATTGTGAACCTCCAGCTATGGTGAATAGCACATGTACTTATAGAGGATGTTAATGGCAGATTGGTCACTTTAGTCATGCAAATGGCAGTGACAAAGTGTGAGCTAGGAGGTGAGTCATTGTTTGCTCTATATGTGTCGGCTGGCGACTAGAGGGGAAGTCACTTTAGCATGAGAGAGGATGTCTTCGTATTTTCTAGGAAGTGATTGAGAGCGTAGCAGGAGGCACATGGGCATACTGAATCATCCATCACTTTACAGGTGTCGGCTGACAACTAGAGGGGAAGTCACTTCGGCATAGTAGAGGGTGTCTCCGTATTTTCTAGGAAGTGATTGAGAACGTGGCAAGAGGAACGTGGGCAGCTGACAAGTCATGGAGACCATTAGGCTAAAATCTGGATAATGTTTGTCCGATATGGACTAAAATGTTGACATATGCTCTGGGAGAGAGGCTTGAGGTCGGGTTCAAGTGCTCAACTTAGCCGATAGCAAGGAATGTCCCTCAAGTCATCTTCAAGAATTTCCTAGTGAGTGATCAAGTGTCCTAAGTAGGTCGTCCTCGGCGATAGGGTCAACTGATCCCGCTTTTCATGTCGGCATGAAAGAATATCGACTTGATGAGTCGGCAGGATCGAGACCTCTGTTGGGCTTGGACCACTTAAGTGGGTTTGAGGTTATTTTGCCAGGACTCTCATTGTATCATTTGGCAAATGCCTATATCTTGGGTGAGTGAACACCATAACACATATCATCATATTGTTTCATGTTCAAACCTCAAGTTCTATACATCGACAATTACGATTTAGGCCATGTAAAACAAGAATTATCAATTAATCTGAAAACTAATGATCATGATCATTTATTTTTATAAATTAAAGATTAATTCTTCTGATCTCTTTGTTGCTTTAAGATTTAACATGAAAACTAGGATTTAAAAATCATCGAAATACGTACTAAACATTAGATTATCCAATTATACATATTAAAAACATGAATTTTTATAGGGGATAGGTTTGGATGAAGATGATCTTACCTCAACATGCTGCTAAAAAATCTAAGGGTGCAAGCAAACAGGTTCTCCCTCGCCAAACGCCGACGATCTCACCCTCTTCTCAGTATTTGCTTCACGAAGCTCTTAAAATTCACCAAAATATACTCTAGGGTTTTTTGAGGGGAGAGGGTAGTTGCCAGGGTTTAGAAATATGATGTAAAAGATAATTTTTCGTAAAAAAATATAGGTATAAATAGAGACAAATCTAAAGCAAACAAATCTGACCCGAAGCAGGAAACCCAGTCAAACTGGGAAAATAGTCTTCGGTATTTTGGTTGTAATTTTTTCGTCCGACCTCAGAATAAGATAATTTAAGATGCGTTGGAAATTTATTGAAGAGACCTACAACTTTTGTCCTTTGATTTTTCCATATTCGAACTACATCATTGTGCAATCTATATATACTCTTAACTTGTCGTTTTTTCATATTCGAATTGCATCAGTGTATAATGCATATATACTCTTAATTAGTCTCAAATCAATTACTATCATGCTCATTCATTATTAAATGATATTTATTATAATATAACTCATTTAATACTATTTAACATAGTATTTTTAAAAAAGTTATAGGGTTTTGCAATCACCCCCTACCCTAAAAGAATTTCATCCTCGAAATTCCGCAAACGTATCTATAAAGATTAATATTACGAGAAAAGCATGTTAAGAGAATAATCCAGACAACGAAATCCTTACATACACATCTCGTATCATTAATCCTAAGATATATATCACAAACAATATTTACACTTAACAATC
>BQKN01005855.1:0-11667 GCA_022839385.1 Asparagus kiusianus | reverse complement strand
TCCTCCTATCGTGTCTAAAGCGTACGTTTCAAAAGAGAAGCGCTTTATAAGTTGCAAAGCATACAGTTCTACTATGCTTTAAGCGATAAGGCATATGCTTCAAGGGATAAGTAGCTTCTCTTTTGAGTTTTGAATCAATTATCAATTCAAAAAGTTTTGAAGCGAGTTTTGAAATGAGTCGTAGAAAAGTTTTTTCAAACATTGATAAAGACAGTTGTTGAACTTTTAAACATACTCTTCTATGCAATTAGATGATATAACCCCTGAAGAGTTTTGTGAATCTGTTTCATAAGATCTAAAAACATGTGCAACATATTTTGAAAACATGAAGGCCTAATTTAAAATTATAGGGTCCAATATAGAATTAACAAATATTTGAAGGTCTAGATGATGAAAACCCTAAAACTAGAGGGAAAAAGAGAAACCTGAGGTCTACTATATATGAATGGACAAATTTTTAAAGCCACCCCATTTGCGATTTTATTCCCAAAAAACGACCCCTTTCCTCTTTATTTGTAAAAACCGACCTGGTTTCAGCCTCAGCGCTGAATCCAGGTCGGTTTTTTCAAAAAAAGTTCTGAAACTTCACGGGAGTTTAACTCCCGTGAAGTTTTGCGGCTATTTAATATAGCTGCTAAACTTGACGGGAGTTGAACTCCTGTGAAGTTTCTTAGTAAAAAAAATTGAGCTGTGGAAATTCACGGGAGTTGAACTCCCATGAAGTTTAGCAGCTTAATTAAATGATTGCTAAACTTCACGGGAGTTCAACTCCCGTGAAGTTTCGGAATTTTTTTTGTAAAAACTGACCTGGTTTCAGCCCTGATGCTGAAACCAGGTCGGTTTTTACAAATAAGAGGGAAATGGGTCGTTTTTTGAGAATAAAATCGCAAAAGGTTCTGTTTTGAATTTTTGTCCATATATGAATACGTGCATACACACACACACCCTACACCTATATACATACATGGATATGCATCCTCAAGCATAAAGGTAATTGTGATTTGTGAATGTACACACACGACGTATCTATCTTGTTCATACAGTTTAAAAAGGTCAAATTCAGTGGATTTGGTTGCCTTCTATAAGAGACAGAATGACATGGGAAATTGATGAATGAAGGATTGTCTGAAGGACAAACGATAAGGATAAGAAAGTGAAAAGAGAGGCAGCTTGAATGAAATGAACAGCACTGGTCTGTTCTCCTCCAGACAAAACTATAACAATTAGATAAACACAGGCATGAAAACCAGCCTTGCAACTTTCAGTGAATTTTTTTGGATCTGAAGATACAGAATTGGACAATGCCAGTTTGATTGGATGGAAACGAACAATCCCAATTCCAAACATTTGTATTGTTTCAATTACTACTACTACTACAACAAAAAACCTCTATCCCAAAATTTTAGGGTTAGCTACATGAATCCTACTCTTCCAATTCAGATTTGTTGAGAGCTATCTCCTCCACTAAGTTAAATGCTACATCTGTCTTAATAGTTTCTTACCAAATTTTCTTAGGCGTACCACCAGTCTTTTTTCCATTGACAATAATCTCTTCACTTCTCCTAACTGGTGCATCCAATGGCCTCCGCTAATAGATGCCTCCGCTAATACTTTTTGTGACACAAGACCATTCATTTAGATAAAAACCCCATAAAACAAGCATCCAAGAAACTTATACCGAATACATATATTTCATATAAACAACATATCTAATAATTTTGTAATTTTCTTTTTACTGCATCCTCTTCATGTAGGTGAACATTACTAATTATAACACAAGTTGCAGAGCTCATACTTACCAACTGAATGCATGGAAAATTGTGGAAAAGCAGTCATGCAACAATCAGTTTTTGTAATTACACAAGAAAAGTTTTAGTCACACGAGGGACAACCACAGTGTGCTAAGCTGGTAGACGCCTGTACCCTTCAAGGGAATGACATATATAATCTACAAGACTTCACTTAGGAACCAACATACTTACTTCTCTCCACATAAACTCTCTCTGTATCTGTTGTGCCATATGATGTCATCTTAAGCTTAGAGTATCACATATGAGATGTTGATACTTTCCAAGTGTATAATGTGTATCTTCCAGGCAGTACCAGTAATGTAGCTGCATCCGAGTCCATGGCAAGCCGATATGGAAATAATATATACTCCGGTTTCAGCAGTGTTTCCATCACTAGGAAAAAGTTGTCGGCACAAAATCTTCAAGCTCAGTATCATTGTTGGTATAATCAATCAAAATGTATTTATGACTAGAAAAAGAAGTGTTGGGACTCATGATGCAAAATTGTTGCAACATTTAATTCAACAGATGGTAGAAATTAAACAAAGCCAATTTTTTAAGAGTTTAATTTGCAAGGAAGTAAAAAAGAACTAAAATAAAAAACTGATCAAAAGAGATGATAAACTCACCCGAGTATTAGATACTAGATTATCGACTACACCTTTCTGTTGATCCAGCTGAGCTTTTAAGTTGCTTGCATTATCCTGAAAACAGAACACTCGCATGTGAACTATATATCTTAAAAAAACAGTCATGTTATGCAAGGACTGACAAATATTCAGCCGATTCCACTGTACATGATAAGCCAGGATGCCTAGATAGGGGTGCAAATGGATATACTTTAATCCAATCATATCCAGATTCCCAATTCACAATTTACCGGAATGGCAAGGATTTCAATATCACGTTCAAATCAGAATATGAATTCTCAGTATTGTGTGATTAGTATCTGAATCTGAAAATTAATGGAATCTAAATAAAAGCCCAATAGAATCCTAATATCCGATGAGTTCTTATTTCCGTTACTTAAGGGATTGTGAAATACTTTACAAATAGTTATGCAGAGATAGAATCTCTTGATTAGAGGGCCTCATATTTATCAAATATTTACGAGATTAACAGACGATGTCTCTGCAAATTTAATCTTCATCATCAAATTTCAAAACTTTTACCAGATTAATAAATGATGACTTCACACATCACGGCAAGCATCTACAGGGGACATTCTGAAAGAACAGGCTTCGGTGGAGGTGGACTTCATGTTATCCAAAAATGGCATGTTTAACATATTTTGTTTGAGGGACATTATTGTCCAGTCACCCATCTACTCTTCCAACGTGTGGGAGGTCTTGCTAATTATTCAACACCTATGGAGGCTGTTCAGAAGAGTTGTAAGTAGTTGTAGCTGCTTATTTATGAGAGCACAACAGCCCTTGATTTTATGTGTTCACGTGCCAACTCAACTATGAAAGAGAAAAATAATTGGTTGAGAGCCAACCCAATTATGAACAAATCCGATTGCAACTGTTTATTTAATTTAGTATGGATGGACATGATAGCAGTTTTGCATGAATTATAGCAGGCAGACAAAACTTCTGAATCAGAATGATCTTTCCCTTTTCAGGATCAAATATAATTTTAGATGTCATCAACAGGGGTGGTAAGAAGGAAGGATACATTTACCTAATTTTTAGGAAAAGAGTAAGAATTTCACATCCAGTACACAGAAAAGCAAAATAAGGATACCGTGAGGTCTAACGGTGTATATTGTTCTTGCAAACAAGTAATGTCAAGGTAAAGGATTTGCTCCTAGCCGTTTGCCGAGGGTTTATTGTATATAAAGTAAAACAATCAAAATGTCTAGACTACTTCATGTAATAATGTACTGACCAGTTTTGGCTGAGCAATGAGCATCTAGTTTTGGCTGAGCAATGAGCAATGAGCAATGAGCAATGAGCATCTATTTTTCATAGCTTGTTTCTACCTAATGCATTGTTCATATATTACTTTTGCTCTTTGAATTTTTTTTTTTTTAAATAGCAACATTATAGTGACCTGTTTATCCTACAGGCTAAAGAACATTTTCGCCCTTCATCTGTTAGGGTAGAATACCTAAGTTTCTAAATCATCCATTAATTTGTTTGGAGCAACAAAGACCATCAATGTACGTGTTGAACTCGTACTAACATGTATAGCTCTTAAAACAAAAACAAAAAGAACACCCCATAATTTCCCAGTCAGTCATTATTTGACTACTATATTCTGACATCATTAACACATTCCCATTATTTCATTATTGATCACCCTGTCTATATCTGATGATAAATCATCTGGCCAAAAATATATTTGACCGCTTGCAACTTTATATGAAGGTGCATTAACATTATTCGTTATTTTCCAGCCCCTTCTACAGAGTAGTTAATAAAACAAAATAGAACAACACATGCAGTAGGTAAAAGAAAAGTGTGCTAGTCATCTTCATATACTTCACCCACCATTTATGCCCTAGAATGAAATATTTGAAAAGAGTGGCAGGTAGACCCCTTATCCAATGTCATTAACCTAAGATTGATCCACTGCCTTCTATTACTCTCTAGCCAGTGAAATCTCCCTCCCTCCCTCTCTTTTTAAGCAACGGAAAGAAATACATTTCAGAAACCCATAACAAAGCATATAAAAATTTATAACATGGAAATAGGAGAGTGGTAGTATATCTTTCTTCTTTTAGCATTTCCCCCGTCTTTCATTAGAAGTGAAATCTGGTGAGAACTCAAGCAAAATTAATTCACAAGAAATACCTACAGCGTAAGATTTACGCCTCTTTAGAGCCTCACGAGCAAGATCCTCATCTCCTTTTGCAAGTGCAAGTTGTGCCCTTTTATACCTGGTGCAAAACAAAGACTCTTAAAGAAAACTTCTTGCATGTCCAAATCTTAAACGTAGTATAAATAAGTAGCATACAGTAGAGGTGATTACCAATCATCAGAAGCTTGCTGAGCAGCTTTATATTTGTTCTCTAATCGTTTCTGAGATGCTAAAACCTAAAATATACAAGAATAGTGTTGAAATTGTAATCTCAATGGAAAAATGGTTGAAATTTCCAATGAGCACCAGAGAAAGACTACATAGTTAATATTAAGGATATACAAAACACAATATGTATTCCCGCTTGTCATAGTCAGGAAGTACCACAACATGACACAGGATGTCCCAGTCTGCAACCACCCATTTTAATAGAATTGTATGTTTTTTTGCACAATAGAGGTACCCTTGTGGTCCCAAGACAATACAAGAATACATGTTGAGTTAGATGGGAACAATTTTTCACTTAAGTCTTTGTATCAATTTGGCATATATAACTTATCACATGAAATTCTTTCACGTGTATATGAACTGACATGCACAAATATGTTGCAAATTTAAGAATACAAATGCTTCTAGGTCTCAAACTTTGTGTGTCTGGCCAATTGGACCGAAAGATTGCTGAGATACATGACAAGTTACTAACTAGTACCCCCTCAATCTCAAGTCATGTCACGTTTGATCTTCAACACATCTAAATCACCAGGATTTCATCTAAAACATACAAATCCCATGGACATTAATGAAGACTCGAAAGCTCTCATTATGCCCTATATTTAGCAAAGAACTTACACATCTAAAATATATGCAACTCTTTTGGTTTCTTACGCATGTCATACTGAATAAATCTCACATATGGAACCATTGGAGAGCATCAATAATTGCCAACTTTATTGGCAGAAGGAAACAAGACTAGAAGAAATACCTGAGCTGTTGCTTGACGCATCTTTGTCAAATCATCATTCATTTCAAGCACCGCTTGATCCAAGATCTTTTCTGGATCCTCTACTGAACTTAATATTGCATTCGCATATGACTACACTTGCAACAGATAAGCTCAGATTTTAGATGAATATAAAACAAGATTTGTATAGGAAAGGCCAAGAAATGATGCATTTATGTGATTTCTGAACTCACCTTTACTACCCTAGCCAACCGATCAAAAAGGTTCATCCGGGCACCGAGAGCACCTCCACCATGTCTACTACATCTTAGTACATTAGTATTGACTGTGGCTTTTAGAGTCCCCACTGTAAGAGATAAATATGAGATCGTGTTTTAGAGGATGGTAGTAAGCTTAATGCTAATACGCACTGTGCTACTCAAGAATAAAAAAATCCCAAATCAATCCTTTAGAGCTTAATTTAATGACTTAGAACCTGACACATGTCAATACACCGTCAACTCACTAGTGCATGTGCGTACACATGTGATCCAATATTAATTATGAAGGTAACTACTGTAAAAAACAGATTATCCAATAAATACCAGCTGCAAGAATTGCAACGTAGACCTAATGTTTGTTTTTGAAGACTCGGTTTGCAAGAGGATCATAAGAGTCAAGAACATGGTTGCACTGATAAAACAAATACAAAGTAAAAGACGATAAAGAACCAGCACCAAAGTTGCAAAAAATTGTAGATGAGGAATTCCTCGTTCCACCAGATGTCTTTAGTGAGTAATCAATTGCCTTTAGATCCTCCAAGAATTTCTTCTGCTACTCTCTTGAGATAAGCAGACATAATATTCCACATAAAGTTAACTTTTCATATGAAACAAATCCTACAATGGATATTGAAAAAATTTTAAAAAAAAATCTATATACCATGGATCCCATCATGGCAAAGTTTCATTCCGAATTATTTTAAAAAAAAAACAAATATCTTTGTGATTCCCTTCAGAATCATCAAAAAAGTCAGGAACTTCAAATATGCAGTGGCCTCATTGAGTCAGATCATCAAGTGAAAATTTTCTGGTATGAACTGAAATTACTAAAAGCATCATTCCCTGAATCAAAAGCATCAACTTCAGCACCCAACACCTTTATCATTCATTCTTCATATCATACAATATATATAATATAAATCTACTTAAAGAAGAAGCTCGTCAAAGGAATTGCACATAAACATCTAATTACATCAAATGATCCCCTCAAACTCACAGTTGGGTCAATTTTCTATTAGCTAACACTTGTATAATTATCATATAGAATCAAAAATAGAAGATAAAATTAAAATTTCCATACCTCCGCCATTGAAGAAGGAGGTTTTGAGAGGTGGGTAGGCGATGAGAGACCTATTTGAATGGGCTCTCAGTGAGGAAGGAGGAGGTGGGGCCAAACTCAAAGCACCAATGGGTGCTTTTATCGCCATTTTTGCTTCAAAAATTGGAGAAAAATGCGAGAGGAGACGAGATTTTGGGGACTTTGGGTTTTTTGTGGAGGGGAGAGAGGAAATTATTTGAGAAGATAGGAGAGCTTGGATCCGGGTCGGATTCTACGAGATCCGCTTGTAAATCCAAACCCTTCAAGAAGTTCGGGAACCGTTTAATGCATATTTTAACTTGGGTTATTTAGATATTAGTCCCTCAAGCCTTGTAGTCTCTCAAATCTAAGGAACTGCTCATTAGTTTCTTAAATCTTAGGGTTATTGCTATTTGGTCCCTCTATGATCAAAATACCTCAGCTTATTTTTTTAAAGGGTTATTTGAAATTTAATAACTCTAAAGTTTACACATCTCTAAAGTTTGATGCCCCGAAGTTTTTATGACACTTTGACATCCTAAAATATATACATTTCAAAGTTTTGTTTTGACACTTTGATACCCCAAAGTTTACATATTTTAGACTTTCATACCTCAAAAATTCCTCTTTTTTAACTTTGATACCCCAAATTTTACACATTTTTTTAACTTTATTGCAATAAAATGTGGGGTATCAAAGTGTCAAAAGCAAAGTTTGAGGTATCAAAATTAAAACATACGGAACCTTTGGAGTATCAAAGTGTTAAATACAAACTTTAGTGTATAAAAAATAAAAGGTAAAAACTTTTCAATGTCAAAGTGCCAAAAAAGATTATTGAGGTTAAAAACGTGTAAACTTTTGAATATCAAAGTGCAAATAATCTTTTTGAAGAGTATGGAATTTAAGGGAGACAAATTTTCAAAACAAACACTTTTGGATATTTAATTGCAAAAACCAACCTATTTTATACTTATTTGCAGAAACCGACCTGGTTTCAGCCCTGTAGGGTCGAAAAATTGATGTTGGGATTGATTCTCTTGTTTTAAGAAAACTAGGTTCGATCGCTTGGTACGAACCCTTACAATCACTTACTCTCTCTCTCGATTACAGATGAAGAGAATATTAATTCAGATTCTCTTTTGTTTAAGGTGGGTTCTAGGGGGCGAAAGGATGCTTCCCCCTATGCTTGAGTCAAGCTTGTCTCCCGTTGACGATCAGACCAAGATCACAAGGGCTTCTGACATAGGTTAACCGGCTAGAATCGAGGTTCGAACTCCAGATTGACGTGTACAAACTTTAAGTTCTGATGCTTCTCTAAGTCCAAGCTTGAAAATCTCTAAGAATAATCAACCCCGCTCCCTGTAGCCATCGATGGCTATTTATAAGTTTTTAAGCACGT
The DNA here is from genome assembly GCA_022839385.1 of Asparagus kiusianus. Taxonomy (NCBI): domain Eukaryota; kingdom Viridiplantae; phylum Streptophyta; class Magnoliopsida; order Asparagales; family Asparagaceae; genus Asparagus; species Asparagus kiusianus. The sequence continues at coordinate 3,374 of BQKN01005855.1, read as the reverse complement.
GACCGACGTGCTACAATAGTGGGGTCATGGGCGTAACTGATGTGATGCAATTGTGGAGTCGTGGCGTAACTGACTCCTTGAAATTAGCACACGTGGCTGACTGGGTCTTCATGACCGTTACAGCTGTTAGACCCTAAGGTCGCTATAAAAGAACCCTAGAGGGGGGTGAATAGGGTTTATGCTAATCTAATCCGATTTTATGCCAATTAAAACTTATTAACAAATATATCCTAGCAAGTATGAAATACAACAATGTAAGTGAGCTAGGATAAGCAATATGCACAAGATGATATATCCTAGCAATGGGATATCTATATGGGATATGCAAGGATATATAAACTATCACGAGGGAGAAACAAACTAAATAAGATAGTGGACAAGATTAACAACAAGCAATAGGCAATGGCGACATAAGATATGAACATAAGAAAAGGTGTGCCAATGCAAACTCAAACACACAATATGTTCACGAGGTTCGGACCTTCCGTCCTACGTCCCCGTTCCCCACTCTCGAGGAGAATCCACTACACAACCCGGTTTGAAAGCCGGAACTTCTCTACATACTCGGTTTTCTAGCTAATCAAAAACTCTACACACTCGGTTATCAAGTCAACCGATAACTCTCACAAATCCTCACAAAGTACATACACAAGCTACAACCTCAATTGTTGGTCCTCACGTATCGACTCCCTCAAGTGCTCGGAATTATCACCTCTCACTAGGCCACCAACGCCACTCCTCTTGGTATCGACTCCGTCCTCACCACACACTCCTCTCGGTATACAAGTATATTACAAAGTGATCTACACAATTTGGCACAATAACAAAGTGTTTGTTCTCTAATACAAGGTGAGAACTCAATGTAAGCTCACACTCTAAATCACACAATCCCACAACCTAATTATACAATGTATGCAAATACAATAAGCTCAAGTGGGTGTGTGTGTAACAATGAGATTCAATAAAACTTAACTCAATAAGAACTAGCAATATGATAGATATGAAATTCAATAGTAAAAATGCTAGGAAATAGAGTTAAGGAAAATTCTCTATAAACACAAAGAGAGGATGAAAGGATATTGAAGATGAACTCCTCAACAGATGATGCAAACTCCTCTTTGTAACAGCAAACCCCAAAAACAAACTAAACAAACTTAAACTCTTTTAAAAACTTGTTAAAACATTTCTTGGGTTACTAGAGAACTGAGATCAAAGAGGGTATTTATAACCTCTCAAAACCTCAGCCAAAAACCCCAAGCAAAAGTCCAAAAAGCCCCAGAAAAATCAGCTCAGAAAATAGCCGTTCGGAACCAACGATCATATCGGCGGTCGACCGAAAAAATTTGCGGTCGACCGCGATCCAGATCCCAAGCTGAGAAAACGAGCAGAGACTTCTTCCGTCGACCGGTGCGGTCGACCGTGGGAAGTCTCGAGCTCACGGTCGACCGTGGCGGTCAACCGACAAACTCTCTGCTGCCCACTGACAAATGAACACAGGTGTGGTCGACCGGTGCGGTCGACTGCATACTGATACATTCCAAAAACTGATTTTAGGACTTTAAAACCCTATTTAAAATTATCAAATAAATTCTAAAAAATGTAAAACTTTGGGGAATGATTGTAGATATGATAATAAACATGCTACAATGACTAGTTTCCAAAAAGGACTTCCCAAATGAAAAATATCATCATTTTACAAAATAGTCCAAAACACGAAAATGTAAACATATGAATTTTGACATTTAGGCTAAACCATATTTTGAAACTTTGTACAATGATTTTGTAGACTTAATAAAATATGTATATGATTGTTATTAAGTCCATAAACTGAGAAAACAATATTTTCACAAATACAATAGAAAATGAAACATATGAGTATGTATATGAAAATATATTTGTTTCATATCTAAGTAGATAAACCAAATCATAATAATAAATATGAAACATGTAATTTCATATTTATAAACATGAAAACCAAAACTTGTGTTGTATATATATGTGACTACATATATATACAAGAAAACTAATAAAATGTGTGTATATAGATAATTAAGCTTAGAGTACTTAACACACATAATATAAATCATAAACTACATTACACAAGCAATATTGATCTTCAATTAAGCTTGACTTGGTACACTACGGATGAAGCTAAACTTGGATCTTAAACTTGAATTGCATAAGCTTCACCGACATTCCGCCAATCTCCTTTGGATATGATCGTTGAAGATCTATTCCATCCATCCTCTAACATGTTATTTGCCTAGAATAAATACAAAACACAAATACTAGACAAACAACATTAGATGTAAATTGTTTGTAAATCATCATCAAAACAAGAAGGCCAACAACAGCCTGATTTAATGTGGGTGACGAACTTCGCTGTGTTGGCGAACCTCGTCCTTGATGTCGAGCCTCACTGCGTGGCGAGACTTGTCTTTGATATCGAGCCTCGCTGTGTGACAAGTCTCATCTTTGATGTCGAGCCTCGATCCTGTGATGAACTCTGAACCTCGTATCCAATGACGAGCTTCGAACCTCGTATCTAATGAAGAGCTTCATCTTTGGCAGCTAGAGTTCAACTCGTGTCTAACGACGAGCTTCGAACCCTATATCCACTCGAACTTCGTATCCAATGACGAGTTCTGATTTCCGTGGCTCCGTTTCATTCAATAATGAACTTTATCTTTCAACATTGAGTTCCGATGCATGGCGACTCTCGTTTTCGAGGTTGATTCTTTTCTAAACAACGAACCTCGTTTCTGATTGAAAAGGGGTTCGTTTCCCTGACCTCTCTTTTCACCTTTCGAATTTTTGGAATTTTTAAATGTCTACACCCTAACGCTGAAACCAGGTCGGTTTCTGAAAAAAAACTTACGAGACTTCACATGAGTTCAACTCCCGTGAAGTTTACTATAATTTTAAACTTCACGGGAGTTGAACTCTCATGAAGTTTAATTTGTCGAATAAATTTCACAGGAGTTGAACTCCCGTGAAGTTTTTAACATTTAACAAACTTCACGGGAGTTCAACTCCCGTGAAGTCTGTTGTAGGGATGAAAACTCTATGGGAGTTGAACTCCCGTGGAGTTACAGTCCCCAGTTGACAGAGATCAATTCTCTGGCAATTTTTTCCTGCAACTCCACGGGAGTTCAACTCCCGTGGAGTGTTGGCCTGACTATAAAAGGCGCAAGTCAGTCGATCCTCTAACAGACTTCACCGCTCCTTCTCAAACGAAAACCATAGCCCCTCTCCCTCGTCTCCAACCATCACCGACGCCGACCAAGGCCCCCACCGCCGGCGCAAGTCACGTGAAGTCTCGTTTGTCTCTCACTTCTCCTCCTCAAACGAAAACCCTAGCCCCTCTCTCCCTC
>BQKN01005853.1:0-10092 GCA_022839385.1 Asparagus kiusianus | reverse complement strand
ATATACGGCCTCATTATTTACTGTGTTAATTAAGCTCTCCTCTTGATATTATAAATATCAGAACGATGACGTGGTCGAGATAAAACTTGTACCTGTAGAGCTAGGCAAGTAGAGCCCGAGCCGTAGTAGGCTCCACAGTTTCTAATCGACTTGGTAACGCTGATTACAGAAACAGAGACTAGCACACTTGAGGAGCGAGTAGCGAGCTAGATTTTACTTTCTGAAGTTCCACCACCAATTTTACTAGTCGTACCTATTGGAGAGGTAATACTGACGATTTCACATCACCACAACCAACTATTGATAGAGCCGCAGAGCAGGAGGATTGACTCTGTAAAAAAATATATCAGACACTGAGAGCACCATAGTTTTAGGTTACACCGGATTCATGTGCAGCCTATAAATGGATGGAATATATAAATTTTTTTTAACGTTGACTCAGTACCAAAGCAGAAGTTAGATGTATTCAGCATATAGGATATCATCGAAGGATAGCACCAACTTTAGTTTACGTCCAAGCAGTGAATGTCAATTTCATAGGAGGATTTCATCTACTACTTCGATAAGCAGCTAGAACTAGCCCGATTGGAGCAGAGAGACATACCGATAGTTAATTATGGAAGCAGGACTGTCCGGAGACAAGGGCAATGATAAGAAACCTTTTGCAAGACTTAGAAGACCCCAACATCGGGGCAAGAATTTTCAACGCCAGCAGTAGAGACTAGGACATGGTCAGTAGGAGAACCATGATCAGGGTCAGTAGTTGTAGGGTCGCTGTTATGGCCAGCAATAGATGATTGAGACACCACCAATAGTTTCGAGAATTAAAGGGCCAGTAGGCCAGATTCGTGCCATTCAAGAGATCCCTGAGGGATAAATAGTCTCGTATTTCCACCGCCAGCATTTCAGCAGTTGCCAGCCACATGCAAAGTCTATGCAGTAGTACCACATGATTACGGTGCGAGCAGAACTATAGTAGAAGGTACTTTCTTAGTGCACTCTTTTCTAGCTCGGATCCAGTTCGATTTTGGAGCTTCCCATTCTTTTATATCTGATATCTTTATGGATAGGATTCAGTTAGTCGCACATCCATTAGATGTACCGCTATCCGTTTCTACTCCTTTAGCGGAGGTTCTCTATTAGGGAGCGTCTGTAGGAGATGTGTCATCAGCTTAGATGGGTTCGAGTTTATTATAGATCTAATTGTTTTGTGGATGTCGATTTTGACATCATTCTTGGTATGAATTGGTTATCATTCTACCATGTTATCATCGATTGTTTTGCGAAAATAGTCAGTTTGCCTGCGTCCGATGGGTCTGAGTTGATTGTAACGACCTCACAGGGCAACCAGTTTGCGATGTCATTTCTAACAAATATTGAGGAGGTGATGCTGAGAGATCGGAGTGCTGAGTTTTGTGAGACTAGAGTCATCTCAGATTTCCAGGATGTCTTTCAGGACATACCGGAGTTACCTCCTATATGAGAGGTTAAGTTTTGCATTGAGTTGCAGCCAGGCAAAACACCGATATTTCGAGCTTCCTATCGTATAGCACCTGCTAAGATGAGGGAGCTACAGACTCAGCTGGATGAGTTGTTGTCTCAAGGTTTTATTCATCGGAGTTATTCTCTATAGGGAGCGCCGGTCCTTTTCATGAAGAAGAAGGACGGTAGTATACATCTTTGTATAGATATCACGAGTTAAACAAGGTCACTATCCGGAACAGATACCCACTACCGAGGATTGATGACTTGTTCGACCAGCGACAGGGATCGTAATATTTCTCTAAGATTGATCTTCGTTCTGGCTATCATCAGTTGCGGGTTCGCGAGATGGATATTTCTAAGACCGCCTTTCTAACTCGATATGGGTCGAGATGGATATTTCTAAGACCGCCTTTCTAACTCGATATGGGTCTTTCGAATTCCTTATCATGCTATTCGGGCTGATCAATACGCCCGCAGTATTCATGGATTTGATGAACCAGGTTTTTCGTTCATACTTGGACCAGTTCGTGATCGTCTTTATTGACGACATCCTTTTATATTCGAAATCGGAGGCACAGCACGAGCAATATCTTCGACTATCATTACAGATTTTGCGGGTGCATCGGTTATATGTTAAATTTAGCAAGTGTGAGTTTTAGCTATTTGAGGTTATATTTTTAGGCCATGTCATCGGCAGAGAGGGCATTGCAGTGGATCTAGCTAAGGTTGCGACTGTACTTGATTGGGAGCCGTCGTCGACAGTCATAGTGATTCGTAGCTTTTTGGGTTTGGCCGGCTATTATAGGAAGTTCATTCAGGACTTCTCCAAGATAGTCACGCCACTTACACGCCTTATGAAGAAGGGTATACCTTTTGTTTGGGGCACAGAGTGCCATGAGGCCTTTGAGACTTTGAAGTCTTAAGTTAACTACAACACCAATTTTGACCATCCCGAGCAGTAATAAGACCTTTGTCGTCTACACAAATGCATCGTTAGTGGGTTTAGGAGGTGTTTTGATGCAGACCCAGAGAGTGGTAGCATATATTTCACGTCAGTTGAGGACGTATGAGCAAAATTATCCCACACGTGGCTTGGAACTAGCTGCGGTATATTTTGCACTGAAGACATGGAGATATTATCTATATGGAGTGTAGTTCGAGTTATTCACGGATCATCAGTGTTTGAAGTATCTCATCTTTCAGAAAGAGCTAAATCAGAGACATCAGAGATGAGTTGAATTTATTAAGGATTACGAGTTCGTGATTCAGTACTATCCGGAGAAGGTGAACATCGTAACAGATGCTTTGAGCAGGAAGCATCATCATCGGATTTCTGCTTTGAGGTGTTCATTATATCGAGATCTCCACACACTTAACCAGATTGACTTTAGACCAGAGATAGGTGGGAACAATGCATTTTTTGGATCTTTGTCCGTGCAACCATCTTGGAGTGATAGAGTGGTTAGATCTCAGCTAGAGGACATTTGGATTTAAATCCGAAAGGAGGAGATTTCTAAAGAGCCCAAGGCTGATTGGACTATTAGAGCAGATGGAGGATTTTAAATAAAAGACTGACTAGATGCCGAAAAATCCATAACTGAAGAAGAAACTTATTCAATGAGGCACATCTTACTAGGTACATAATGCATCCAAGCACAATGAAAATGTATAAGGACATGAAGGGACACTTTTGGTGGTGCAGCATACGTGGAAAGATTGTAGAGTATGTGGTAAGTATTTCACCTGCCAGCAAGTGAAGGCAGAACATCAGAGGCCAGCAAGAACCCTACAGCCTTTACCCATTCTGAAGAGGAAATGAGCAGATATTTCTATAGACTTTATTGTAGGATTGCCGAGATTGAAGAAGGGGAACGATTCCGTTTGGGTAATAGTGGATCGGTTTACGAAGTCAGCACATTTCTGAAGAAGCTTTCAGAACTCTTTCGATAGCCAATTATCTTACTCTAGTGTATTTCACCAGCAGACGGATGGACAGATAGAGAGAGTGAACCAGATATTGGAGGACATGTTTAGGGCGTGTGTTATTGATTTTCAGGATAGTTAGGAGGACCACATCCCATTGATTGAGTTTGTCTATAATAATAGCTATCATGGGACTATTGGCATACACCGTATGAAGCATTATGTAGATCACCTATTTGTTGGGCATAACTAGAAGATAGTCTATTGCTTGGACCAGAGCTTGTTAGACAGACTACGGAGAAGGTAGAAGTCATTCGAGAATGCATTCTTGTAGCGCAAAGTCATCAGAAAAGTTATGCAGACCGGAGGTGACAACCATTAGAATTCTAGGTTGGAGATTATGTTTTGTTAAAAGTATCACCAATGAAGGGTGTGTAACATTTTGGTAGACGCTATTAGACCCTAGAGGGGGGAGGGGTTGATTAGGGTCTATTACTAATCTAATCCGATTTTATGTTAATTAAAACTAATTATAAGTTATCCTAGCAAGTATGAAATATAACAAGATATATGAGCTACGATAAGCAATATGAACAATGAGATATATTCTATATGATAGAAATATATGCAAGAATATATAAACAACACAAGGGTAAATAATCTAAACACGATAGTGGATGAAATAAATGAGCAATGCACAATGACAAACTCAAACACACTCAAATGGTAATGGAGTTCGGACCTTCCGTCCTACGTCTCCGCTCCTCACTCCCGGGGAGAAATCCACTATCACAACCGGGTTTTCTACGCTCACTCGAATAACGTTTACACCTCATAATGTTGGTTTTCAACGTTCACCGATCAACGTTCATAATCCCTCACAATTCGGTTTTTAACGCTCACCGATCAACGTTCACTCCTCACACTCAGTTTTCTAGTTCACCGAAAACTTCATAACAACATACTCGGTTTTCTAGCTCACCAAAGACCTTACAACACTCTCAATGTAACAATAAATGATTTGTTCTCCCATACAAGGCGAGAACTCAATTAAGCACAACTCAATGTTACAATCTCTCACAACCCTAAATATATTATGAATGCAAATACAATAAGCTCAAGTGGGTGTGTGTAACAATAAGTAAAATCAAATCTAAACTCAATATAAAAACTAGCTTTAAAGAATGATAATCAAATAACTAAGCAAATGTAAAGCTAGATAAGAGTTTAGAAAACTTTTCAATAGATAACAAGATGGAGAGATGTAGATTTAAGCCCAAACAAGAAGATAATCTCCTCCACTTGTGAAAACTTCTTCACAAACCAAATAAACACTGAAACAAACTTTAAAACCAAACTAAACTTGTTTTAAAAACTTTCTTGGATTGAGTATGAGAACTGAGATCAAAGGGGTATTTATAGGCTCCCAAAATCTCAGCCAAAACCCCAAGGGAAAGAGACCAAAAAACCAACAGAATTGAAAATCAAATTCTGTACAAAATAACCGTTGGAGTATACGGCGGTCGACAGTGGAAAACTCGTGGTCGACCGCGAGCCAGCTTTGAAACTCAGAAAACTTCTAGATACTTTGGCGGTTGACCGTGACGATCGACCGTGGGAAAATTCGAGCTGACGGTCGATCGTGGCGGTCGACCGCGAAAGTTTCTGTTGGCTCCATAAGCTAAAAACAAAGGCGCGGTTGACCGTGACGGTCGATCGTGAACTGATATATGAAATTGACAGTTTTAAAAACAGTTTGCTGATTTTAAAATACTATTTAAAAATATTAAATAAATTCTAAAAATTATAAAAGTTTAGGAAATGATTGTAGACATGATAATAAACATGCTACAAAAATTGGTTTCCAAAAAGGACTTCCCAAATGAAAAATATCATCATTTTACAAAATAGTTCAAAACATGAACATGTAAACATGTGAATTTTGACATTTTAGCTTAACCATGTTTTGAAACAATACAAAATAATTTTGTAGACTAAATAAAAGATATATATGATTATTGTTAAGTCCAAAAACTAAGAATATAATATTTTCATAAAATTACATATTCTATGCAATAAATACTAAAACATAATAGAGTACGAAATATGTAATTTCATATATATAAACATAAAAACCCAAAACACATGTATGTATATATATAACTATATATATGCATAGAAACCAAAACTTATGTATATATAAATAATTATTTATATATATACGAAAACCAATATAATGTATGTGTGTGTAATATTGAGCTTAAAGTACTTAACACACATAATATAAACCTAAACTAATGTTACCCAAGCTTGATCTTGAACTTCATTAAGCTCGACTTGGTACACTTGCGGATGAAGCTTGAACTTGATCTTTAACTTGAATTTGCATAGCTTCACCTACTATTCTGCCAGTCTCCATTTGATATGATCGTTGAAGCGCAATCCATCCATCCTCCAACATATTGTTTGCCTAGAATAAATATAAAACACAAACACTAGTCAAACAATATTAGATGTAAATTGTTTGTTAAATCATCATCAAAACAAGAAGGCCAACAATCTCCCCCTTTTTGATAATGACAAATAATTTACAAAAAGAATATATGCATGAAAAGAAAGAATATATAAATTAGAATTATCATGCATATAAATAAGAAATGCTATACTCACAATATTTCTCCCCCTTTAACAACATAAAAAAGGGGACAAAAGGATGAAGAGAGCGAAAGCTCCCCCTACATATGAGCATGGCTGAGTATATAATATATATATATATATATATATATATATATATATATATATATATATATATATAGGGATTGCTCCCCCTATCAAAATGCCTCATAGGATATATAAAATGAATGCTAAGGCAAACATGTGAGCAAGCATAAATGAAAAAATGCTAAATATTACTCACATATAAGAATACAATGACGACGCATATTGATATGTCATTAAAAATAGTGTCTCATTATACTAACATAAAAATTATGTATAAAAATAGATTTATAAAATCAAAAGAGAGAAAATATGAGTATCATGCAAAAAGAGTTTTTGAATGAAAACAAATCAACCAAATGAAATCATAAATCAACCACAATCACATAAAACCAAACCATCATTGATTTTCAAAAATCAAGAGAGGCAACTATATCTAGCTCTTGAGCTAGTATCAACCCATATGAATATTTTAGCACCTGGTAAACAAGATTTGGGAATAAACACCCAATAATCCGGGGGGTTATATATATACAAACCTCTCATCAAAACAAGACCAATAATCATGAAAACAAAAAAAATTTTGACCAATAAAAGGAATTGTTTTCATAAAAAATTTAAAATATATTTTTGAAACCAAGAAAAAGAAAAAGAAAAATACTAAGATTCTTGGCTTAAATTTTTTTTTTTGGCACACAAGTCTTATTGGTGCCGGTTTGTTTAGGGACATGACCCCTATCAATAAAACTCAAAGCCCTTGGGTTATGAACCCATTTGGACGCATTTAGTGCACGAGTCCGGTCATAGCAATAATTATGCAAATGACCCATTCGATTGCAATAAGTGCAATGAAGTGGATACATTTGATTATGTTGACCATGTGGATGTGCACGAGGAACATTTGCAAATAAAGATAGTCTTTTAAGATTATTTTGCAAATGAGAAATATTTTGAAACAATGTTGGCCTACTTGAAATATTTTGCGATTTAGAAACTTTTCGCAAATCAAAACAAAACTTAGCTAAGTGACCAACTCTACCACAAAAATCACAATAATACACATGATCATGCTTATGATGAGCAATGGGTGCATGTGTGTGTACATGTGATGAAGAAACTACATGAGATGCACAAGGAGCATTAATATTTTTATGTTTGTGTGTATCATAGCAAAATTTAGCTAAATGGCCTTTACGGCTGCAAATAGTGCATTTATAAACTTTGCTATACAATTGTGTATAGTGTGTAGGTGAGTTTGTAGCACTAGACTTAGCACACTTGTCCATAAATTTCTTATGGTTATCAATGCGTGTTTTTAAAGTTGAATCTAAGCATGATACGTGTTCCTTAACAAGATTCAAATCATCATTATGCACAACATCATTGATAATAGAAGTAGAGCATGTATGATTATCAAATTCATTTCTAACAGCTACTACTTCTAGCATGGCATTATCTCTTTCATGAGTTAACTTAGCAAAGTTTGAAAGCAAAGAATCATGATCCAATTTTAATTTTTTATTATTTTCTTTAAGGATCATATTTTCATTAGAAATAGTATCAAACTTAGAAGCTAAAGACTCATGATCGGATTTCAAAATTACATGCTTGCTTTGTAAATCAATAAAATCTTTATGCAATTTGTTAAAGGCATGCGATAATTTATCATTAGCACAAGCAAGTTCATCACTAGATAAATAATTATCGGGTACGAACTCGCAAGCCTCACTAGGGCTATCGCCTAGTGCTCATGTGCATGATGCTCCATATGAACTTGAAGCCGAATCTGCCAAAGCTTGTTGGATCGCCTCCAAGTCCCCTTGATGTACTTTAATAAATTTCCATAGGGTGCAAGCACTATCAAAATGAACAAGCTTGTCAGACATAGATGAATTAAAAGATTTAGCAAATATTCTAACAGAATATTGTTCATTGTAAACATACGATGATCATTCTTATTCCACTTGGATTTCTCCAAAGTGGGCACAATATAAGTATCATCTATAATTTTCCATAAATCAAAGTGTCTAGATTGAACAAAAAGTTTAAATATAACACACCATTGGGCATAAGAGAAATTATCTAATCTAGGAGAAATATTAATGGCATAACCTAAACCATGCATATCCATAATATAAAAAACAAGCAAGATACAAAAATCAAAAATTAGATTAGCACAAAAAGATAACTTGGATTTTTAACTCAAGGCGATTAGACCTTAAATCAAAGAGCACCAAGCTCTGATACCAATTGTTAGACCCTAGGGGGGGATGATTAGGGTCTATTGCTAATCTAATCCGATTTTATGCCAATTAAAACTAATTATAAGTTATCCTAGCAAGTATGAAATAAAATAAGATATATGAGCTAGGATAAGCAATATGAACAATGAGATATATCATATATGATAAAAATATATGCAAGGATATATAAACAACACAAGGGTAATTAATCTAAACACGATAGTGGATGAAATAAATGAGCAATGCACAATGACAAACTCAAACACACTCAAATGATCACGGAGTTCGGACCTTCCATCCTACATCTCCGCTCCCTACTCCGGGGAGAAATCCACTATCACAACCGGGTTTTCTATGCTCAGCCAAATAACATTAACATCTCACAATGTCGGTTTTTAACGTTCACCGATCAACATTCACAATCACTCACAATGTCGATTTTCAACGCTCACCGATCAACGTTCACTCCTCACACTCGGTTTTCTAGTTCACCGAAAACTTCACAACAACACACTCGGTTTTCTAGCTCACCGAAAACCTTACAACACTCTCAATGTAACAATAAATAATTTGTTCTCTCATACAAGGCGAGAACTCAATTAAGCACAACTCAATGTTACAATCTCTCACAACCCTAAATATATTATGAATGTAAATACAATAAGCTCAAGTGGGTGTGTGTAACAATGAGTAAAATTAAATCTAAACTCAATATAAAAACTAGCTTTAAAGAATGATAATCAAATAACTAAGCAAATGTAAAGTTAGACAAGAGTTTAGAAAACTTCTTAATAGATAACAAGATTGAGAGATAGAGATTTAAGCCCAAACAAGAAGATGATCTCCTCCACTTGTGAAAACTTCTTCACATACCAAACAAACACTGAAACAAACTTTAAAACCAAACTAAACTTTTTTTAAAAACTTTCTTGGATTAAGTATGAGAACTGAGATCAAAAGGGTATTTATAGCCTCCTAAAATCTCAGCCAAAACCCCAAGGGAAAAGACAAAAAAAACCAACAGAATCAAAAATCAGATTCTATACAAAATAGTCATTAGAGTATACGTCGGTCGACCGTGGAAAACTCGCGGTCGACCGCGAGCCAGTTTTGAAACTCAGAAAACTTTCATATACTTTGGCGATCGGCCGTGGGAAAATTCGAGCTGACGGTCGACCGTGACGGTCAACCACGAAAGTTTTTGTTGGCTCCGTAGACTAAAAACAAAGGCACGGTCGACCGTGAACTGATATATGAAATTGACAGTTTTGAAAACAGTTTGTTGTTTTTAAAATACTATTTAAAAATATCAAATAAATTCTAAAAATTATAAAACTTGGGAAATGATTTTAGACATGATAATAAACATGCTACAAAGATTGGTTTCTAAAAAGGACTTCCAAATGAAAAATATCATCATTTTACAAAGTAGTCCAAAACATGAACATGTAAACATGTGAATTTTGACATTTTAGCTTAACCATGTTTTGAAACAATACAAAATGATTTTGTAGACTTAATAAAAGATATATATGATTATTGTTAAGTCCAAAAACTAAGAATACAATATTTTTATAAAATTGCATATTCTATGCAATAAATACTAAAACACAATAGAGTATGAAATATGTAATTTCATATATATAAACATAAAAATCCAAAACACATGTATGTATATATATAACTATATATATGCATAGAAACCAAAACTTATGTATATATA
>BQKN01005819.1:0-13218 GCA_022839385.1 Asparagus kiusianus | reverse complement strand
TTTCGAGCGGGATTTTTCTTGGTTTTTGGCTTTTGGAGTGGAGATCTTTTTCAACCTTTCTTCTAAAACATTTTTCGACAATCTCAGAGAAGTAGCATCTCTGTTAATCCCCCTCCCAGTTTTCAAAATGTTTTTAAAGAGATTTAAACATGTTTTGTTGAGCCTAAATGACTAGATTATGAATAAAAGACAACTTGTTTGTATTATATGTATAAAGATTAGGTCTTTTCATGCTAAAAAGGTTAAGAACGAATTTTACAGATATATTTAAGATCTAAAGATGATTTTAAAACGTGGTTAATCTAAAGAAAGAAGTTTGATTCATCGTTTTGAGCTTTTATGCATGTTTTAGGGTTTTGAATATAAATATAATGCATAAAATCATGGTTATATATGTTGATTTTGTTTCTAGATGTTTTTATCTGCTGTAACATATTTTTATGCAAGATTCATAAAGTTTTTACCATGTTTGAATCACAAAAACACGACATGAACACGACACATACAAAAATATGGAAAAAATTGGATTTTGGGCTCACGGTCGGCCGCGTGCAAGGTAGAGACCTCGGTAGTCTCTGGAGCTCGTCACGATCGACCGCCACGGTCGACTGCCAGTCTAATGTTGGCTTGTATATGGTTTTGGTTTGATTTCGATTTGTCGAGTATTTCTCTCGACCTTGTGATGAATAACTACAATGTTAAAACTTGTTAAACACCTGGGATGATGGTGAACTTCAGATGTGGACTCGCACACCGAGATATGTGCACTTAGGCTTGGTTTGTGTTAAATTAACACACTTTTGTCACAAGTTAAAATTTATAAATACACATGACTAGTATTTGATCTTTCACGTATCCAAAAATAGGAAAATAAAACCTATTACCGTAGAATGATTGAGTAAGAGTATTACAATCGTATCGTTATTACATGTATCCGAAATAGGGAGATAATAAATTCTATTGCCACAGAGCGATTGAGTAAGAGCATTACAAGAGTATCGCTATAGCACAAGATGATACACACATAGATATTTGATCAATTATAAGTTTTAGTTCCATAATAGATTACCCGCGAGTAGGGTATTTCCTTTGAGATTTTGGCACACCCGTTATGGACGGCAGTTATATTCGTTTTGGTTTGGTTGACATCCTCTTATATTAGAGCAGGCTACTCGGATGCAATTCGAGATGATGTATTTATTCTTTATGTTGGAGATTTGAGTATGTTTCCTTGACTATTTGTTTTTCATAGAGAGCTATATGAATGATTTGATATATGTAAGTACTGACTCTATTTTCTTATATATTCCTACCCCTTCCCCTGGGGAGAGGTAGTGATGATCTCGCTAGCGCTTTGACGTTCATTGTTTCCCCTCTTTCAGGCAGCGAGTCTGGCGCATGGAGAGTCACAGGTTAATGGGACTTCTTAGTTGTCCAATTAGCTACTTATTATACTTTGTAGTTATTGCAGAACTCTATATGTAGTTGATTATTTTCAGACTCTAGATTGGTATTTTAGTTTAGAGTTGAGAGATTTTGTGAGATTTTGTTTATTTGACTCATTGTATTTGAGATCAAGTTTATACTCAGAGATATTTCTATTTTATTTCAGTTAGGCTCATTATTGATATTTCTTATGCTTCTTCTATGTATATCCAGTGTTGCCTATTGCTATTTTTACCTGTCTGTACATTTACCTATTTATTGTTTCCACTAGAGAGAAAGTGATTGTGATGTAAAACATGTCATAGCATGATGGTTGGTGCTTGGCAGGATTGACAATCCGGGTTTCATCTGAGACTATAGCCTTGTGTAAACCCTGGGGCGTCACAGTGCTGGAATGTGGGAATTAACACTTAGCACCTAATCATTCGAAATATATTCTATATACATAGAGGGTTCCTTGTTTGGATATTTTGCCCGATGAGCTAGTTCTGTTTAATTAACGATTAAGTGGGAGTATTCACATTCTAGATGTTAAGTGTAAACTTTGCGTGTATAATACATATATTGTGATTATTTGCTGAATTTTGGGGACGAAATTCTCTTGAGAGGTGAATGTAAAACCCCTAAAATTTGAATTTTATTATGACTAGAGATCATTCTGGAATTAATGGATATGATTTTAATCGATTTGAAATCAACTATATATCTATATATGCATATATTTGTAAATGTGTATTATATGAGATATGTCAACTCAAATCCATCTTATGGTCGGTTGACTGATCAGAGGGACCGGTCGATCGATAGACCTTCAGAACTGGGTTTCTGGTCAGGTCTGTTCCGGTCTATTTGGTCGTATATATATATGTATAGGTACCCAAATTTTCTTTTCTCACATTGCAACAGTCACCCCCCTCAAAACCCTAACTTATCAACTTCATTTTCTGGAGAACTTTTGGAAGAGGATCGCGTTTCCTCCTGCGTTTGGGAGATCAAAGCGATATTGGAAGGCAAGTTCATCTCTTTCCAAACTCACCCCCTTAGTTTTTCATTGCGTATGCTTTAAAACCCTAATTTAATGAATCAGATCTATAAATCCAAACACAAAATGAAGAAAATATGGGATTTTGAGGAGTAACACCCTAATTAATCAACTAAAACCTGTTTAAGCGATGTTTAAGGAGATTAGATCCCAAAAATCATGTTTTAATGACGAATAATTGTTTGGTCAAACCCTCTCTATGTTAAATACAAGATTTTAAACATGTTTTTATACCCTATGATAATGTTTCACAAGTTCTTTTGGAAAAAAATGATTTAACTACTTGAAACCCACGTTCTTATTCCTGTACTCTAGTCGGTCAACCGACCCCATGAATCGGTCGACCGATTTAACCCTAAGAACTACATGTATTTCTCTCAGGTCGGTTGACTGATATAGGGTATCAGTCAACCGATCAAGGCTATTCAGTTTGTGCACGTTGTGCACGTCGTCGCACAGTCGACTGATGAAATATCAGTCGACCGACCGTATGTTAGCCGACCATTTTCCAAAATCAGTCGACTGATCTGGTGCTTTTTGCTTGTGATGATCTTTTATGCACCTTTGGTTGTGAACGCGAAGGAACGTGACCATACATCGATGTACGTGCATTGCTATGGTAGTGTGCACGTTTGATTTAGGCACGCATGGATCCTTGGGGGTGCGTGGCCATGTGTTGAGCTGTCGTGATGTAAGGGCAACAATTTTTGAGTTGCATAGTCATCGTTAAATGTCTGCATGGATAGTCAAGATAGGTTGTGAGCTGCACGAGGTTGTAATAAACCACAGATTATTGCGAGTACCTATAGTCTGTTTCATACCTATTCATGGATATACAAGTTCGGTTGTGAGCTGCATGGGATTGCGATGCAGCACAAGATGTTGTGAGTACCGAGACTCCACATTCCTTTTGTTTGCATTATGTTCTGGATTAGGCTGATATACCTATACTCCACTGGGTGTCGGAGTTAAGTAGTTGTAGGCTGTCTAAAAATCACAATGGGTAGCTGATTAAAACAAGCCCCGATAACGGAAGTCACAATCAAACGACTTCCATGATCACCGCAAACACGACCTCATTTCTGAGATGATTGATCTTGATGGCTGCGACAACAGCATAACTAATAAAGATGCTGATGAGCAGTGTAATGATTTTAGAAATAAAAGGTTGGACTTAGTTGGTGAATTGCTTGGTAGAGAGCTGTGGGCAAATATTCGTCTAAAAGACACTATGGATGTTGATTTCCGTCTAAGCTCCTACAACGAAAGCTACAATCAAATAGCTTTCGGGTCGATAAACGAAGAAACTGCAAATGGAAGCCTTTTCATATAGATCGAGAAGAGTTACAATTCGACGACACTTCCGACAACTGATGGAAACTCTATTCAGCAGTCTTCACAATCTACAGTGAGAGTTACAATCTGACGACTTTCATACTCCACAACAGCTAAAGCGAGGATTACAGAACAACGGTCTTTGCAACGCCTTACAGAAGAAGTTACAAATCAATTAGCTCCTTCTAAAACGCGGAAGTCATCCCCGCGTTACAATTATGGAAGTGCAGGCGACCCCCGCGTTTCCAAGTCACAAATCAACGTGAGCGACCCTCGCGTTCGTAGGGGTTCAACCCATACCGACCCCCGCGTTTTCAAGTAAGGAACAAATCAAAATGCGAGCGACCCTCGCGTTCATCAATGTTCAGCTAATACCCAACCTCGCGTCTCAATCCTAAGACACGAAGTTGGGTTCTGAACGCCAGATTGGGCGTTTGACTTGTTCAAACACAAGTCGAACGGTTTCAGAACTGTTTCCCACGATCGAGGGAATCACGCCCACGTAGGAGCGGATTTAGAGGGCAGTTACACCTCTTATCCCCCTATATAAACTCAACAAACTCAACTGAGTTAAGGGCGGACAGGGGGGGTTCTGGAGATGAGATTTCTCAGAATCTAAACAGGAGTTAGCAGCGGAGACGAATTCTGGAGGATCTCAACCACTCAGGTTCGGTGATTCAACAGCAGCAGCAACTAAATCTTTTAAGATAAGATTTTTGAATCAATCTCAGAAGATCAAATCTGAGAGGATTCTTCGACAACAGATAACAGCTTGATCATTAACCGTATTTTCGGTTCTAACAACTCTACCTACAGAGTTTAAACTCATTCGGAGTTCTTAAAACTCATCCGAGAGTTACATATAAAACTTCCCATAGAAGTTCATCGTTCCCACGAGATAAGAGACGGTCGGATCGTCAACGGAGAGCAAATTCGACGCGAGCAATCGAAGGAGGCATTCCATCGCTGCCAAGAAGAACCCAGTTTTAAACAAAGGAGAAAACCAAACTCGTTTTCTTCTCTTTTGTAATCAAGTTGTAATCGAGATTTAAAGGAATCAAAATCAAATTTCTTTTATTCTCTTCTTTGCAATTTTTCCTACATACAAAAGATGGCGACTCCGCTGGGGACGAGCTTTTCCGATGAAGAAGTGGTAGCGCAGTCCGACGTCCACCTCATGGGAACGACTGTAGAAACTCTCATCGTAGAGTTTGATCAAGCGAAATACGAGGAGGCCTTGTCCTCTGGATCGCTTAGCCCCAAGGCTAGGCATGGTGTCCGCAAGATCTCCAAAGAGATCGATTCTGTTGTTGAAGTGCCGAAGAAAGCCCTCTCCTTCGGCCAGGAACTCAAATTGGCTCTGTTGGCAGAAGATCCCACATCCGCGTCAGCAAGGCATGCTTCGGGCCATAAACGTCCCCTGGAGGAGACGAGTTTCATAAGTATCAACGACGTTGCTGCTAAGGCTTTGAAACAAGCCAAGAAGAACACCGCTCGCCGATGGAGAAGATCCATACGACGAGCACACTTACGTGAGAGCCGAATGTTGGCTCAACGCGAAGATTGCGTTCCTGAAACTCCAGCCAAACTTAGCGTTCACAAAACAGAACGCTCGCTTCGTGGCAATGAGCCCAATTACGAGCCTCGGCTAATTCAGCTGAAACGCGACCCTGGGTGGCGCGTTGTCTCCTCAAAACGCAGCCCTCAGAAGGAAGCTGTCAAACGCGACCCTCAGGGAAGCGTTCAATCAAAACACGACCCTCGCGGGTCTGTTTCACCAATTAAACGCAACCCCAAGGGGCACGTTCAAACAAAACATGACCGTTGCAGGTCTGTTTCACCAACTAAACGCGACCCCCAGGGGCGCGTTCAAACAAAACAGGACCCTCGCGGGTCTGTTTCATCATTTAAACGTAGGCCTCGGCCTAACGTTTACAAATCCCACCGCGACCCTCGCGTTAATCTTCAAGAACGCCACTCTGGTGTTGTTCTTCGAGAACGCGATCTTCAAGAGGTCCGCCAGGTTCAGAAAGATCAGCGTGGTTTCAAAATCCACGTTCGACAAGAACTAGTCTCACCTACCCAAGGGCAGGGGGTTCCATCTCCACTTCCAAGCCCGGGGAAAAGTTCCTCCCAAGTTCCTGATCTGCGGGAATTATTATCAAGAGGAAAACCAACAACGCAAGCAACTCACTCATGCCAATGTGAGAGACTTATTTCGGCGGTTCTTTCGGAGTGCCATTGCTGCACATCCTCGCCTCGGCAATCTGTGTTTGAAAGGTTAACAAATGTCGTTAGGCCTGCCAAACGATAATGCCGACACAAAAAGAAATCTGAGTACCCTCAGGTCACTATCAACATGATCGGCCGAGGGAAAGCTTCGCATTCCGATTCCGACGAGTCGCAAAGAAGTCACTCCCCAACTGTTAGGGAAATTTGTGACCAACTCGAAGGAGTATATCGGAATACTCGGACTCGAACAGGAGCTATTCGCCCAGTTAACTATCAAAAGTTAGTCAAAGGCATTACAATAAGTGATGAACACTCGGCAATAGCCGAGTCTCAATCTTCAAGCTCTGCCGGAGCACAAGGAGTTTCTGCCTACATGACAGAAAGCCCCGAGGATATAGCCAAAAAGGTGAATGAGCACCATGTCATGCTCCAGGCGCAACAGGAGACACTTCTCCAATTAAAGGATATGTTGGCCCAGCTCCTCGCCGAAAAAGGCCACAAACCTGAGTCTTCCCGGAAGACAACTTCAAAGGGAAAGCAGAAAGCGCACGAACATTCAGATCGTGAGACTCACAATCTTGAATCCTCTTCCGAAGGTGAGAAGGAGATGGAAAAAGAACTACACCCTCAGTCCACCAAAGTGGATGAGTTAGAAGCTCGTCTTAATGCAATTGCTAACAGGAGCGAGCTTCGCGAAGAAGGAGTGGTTCGGCCTTATCCTGCGGAATGGGATACAGCTCCCTACCCGCCAAAATTTAAGGCTCCAACCTTGCAACCGTTCGACGGCACGGGATCGCCAAATCAGCACATTTACGACTTCAAATCCCAAACTGGAGACGTGGTAGCAAATGACACCATTTTGACCCGCTTATTCATTGGCACACTTAAAGGAGTCGCCTTTGAATGGTTTATGAAATTACCTACCGGATCTATCCAGAAATGGGTAGACCTGGAAAGGCTATTCTTGGCCAGGTTCTTTGAGGACGACACGGAGGTTTCAGTCCCAACTCTCCTTGCCACCAAGCAAAGGAAGGGAGAGTCCATCAAAGCCTACGTGGAAAGATTCCGCAGTATGGCATTGCGATGTCCCTCAGGTATGACTCAATCAACTCTGGTTGAAACATGCAGGCACAACCTGCAGACCCAACTCCTTGCTCAGATGGGAGTAGCAGAGTGTCGCTCCTGGAGACAACTAGTTTCGCAAGGAGAACAAGCAGAGGAGATAGTGGCGCGTGTCAAAGCTGAAGAAGTGCCACAACCCAAACCGCAACAGCAACGCAATCAGCAAAATGCCCATGGTCTAAGGGAAAGGAGACTTTGGCAGCCGACTACACGCGAGTTCCGCCGCCGAACAAGCAAGGCAAAACGACAAATCAGCAAAGAGCGCCCAAACAATACTCATTCAAAGAGGAGCATGTGGATACCTTATTCCAATTGCTTCGAAAGAACAACAAGCTCCAGTTGCCTGAAATCAGGAAGCCAGATGAAGCAGGGAAAGTGGATGACCCCAACTATTGTCGTTACCACAGATTTCTGGGGCACCCTACCAAAAAGTGCTATGTCTTCAAAGACATCTTGCAGAATTTGGTAAACGCTAATGTGCTCACCTTGAAGCCAGAGCAGAAGACCGTATCCACTAATATGATAGCGGTCCAATTTGGTGACTTTTCCCCGGTGGTAACCGCGAACGGTGTTGTACCCATCCGCAAGGGAGAAATGCACCTAAAGAATGCTGACTTGCATAGTCAGAAGGACAGGGGGTTGGTACCCCTCACCACCCCAAAAGGGGAAATCATGTGGGTCCACCCTGACTTGCTTGGAGATCAACAGTGGACGAGCACCTCGTCCAGAAAGAAGGGAGGCAAGGCTAAATCTTCCAACATGATTAGCCCCTCCATTACCGAAAACGATGACCACCTCAAACCTCTTACTGATTCAGAAGAGGAGAGGATTGTCCTGGCAGCATATCCAGGAGACAACCCTGGCACTCGGTCAGGAAAAACCTATTTGAGGGATTACGGCCAGAATGCTCAAGAGGTGGAAGAACAGCCCCAAGACGCTGGGGGTTCTGTACCGAAGAAGCCGGTCGACAAAGGCAAACAGAAAGAGCTCCGGTTCAATAAAAATCTTCACCAGGAACTCGGAGAGTCAAGCGCTCCCTTTCAATTCAACGTCATGGCGCAGTTGGCCAACATACCGGCCAGAATCACTTTATACGAGCTCTTGAAGTTATCTAAAACTACCAAGGAAGCTCTGATCGAAGCTTTAAAGAATACGGAGAGCTTTATTACACAAGTCACTCCGATTCCCGAGGCTTCTGATGATCAAACATGTCTGCAATGCCTGCAAGCGGCAAGAAGTCTACCATGCATATCATTCACACAAGAAGACATGCAGGTCAACCACGAACATGACCAACCACTGTACTACACAGGGTATATTGGGTCTTCGGAAATCAGTCGTGTTCAAGTTGACCCGGGCTCAGCGCTCAGCATCATGCCCTACAGGGTCATGCAGGTATTAGGGATTCCTATGCACCGACTGCACACTACTCAGACTACTATCTTCGGGTTCAACGCAAACAGTACCCGACCCCTGGGAAAGATCAAACTCAGGTGCCAGATCGGAGATCTCAAGTCTGAGGTAGCATGCTACATCATAGATGCGGACACGTCTTACAATCTTTTGCTAGGACGACCATGGATACATGCAAACCGCATTGTCCCATCCACCCTGCACCAGGTTATGAAGTAAGTCAATGACAAGGGCGAAGTTCGAACCTTAATCGCAGAAAAATACCCCTTCCGAGGAGTAGAAAACTTCCACACCGACTCCGTCTTCTATCTGGAGTCCCAGGAGAAAGAAGATGTAGACAGCGGTAACGAAGCTGACATCGAGCCAGATCCTGAGGAAGATTATCCTTGGGAATTAAACTTTGATGTAATGGGTCAGGGTGAGAGTAATAATGATGTACCGAGTGGGGGCGAGTGGTGCATTAATGAAGATTTCATTTTAGCGTACTTGTCTGATGTCTCTCTTAACAATAAACAAATAGAGAATAATTCTAGTGCAGGTACCAACCCATGGCACGTACTGTGCACAGAAGCATCACTCACATTGCCGATCAAGTCGTCTTTTATTTCAGACGAAGAAATAGAGGACGCACAGAAGGCTTTCTTTAAAGTCCCATCTAAAAGGAAAGGGCGGAAGCCGATCTGTTTCGGAAAAGTCAAACCGATACAACTCAAACGAGGAAGCTCGGAGGAAGACGATGGAGTTCCTCAATTCCATTATCACGAACCTAACTCCCTTCGACTAATGAAACAAATGGGGTATGACTTTAACGAAAAGCAAGGTCTAAACTTCGGGAAGGGAAGGCGAACACCAATCCGAATGTCCCTAACCCCCGAAGGGAAACCCCCAGATTACTATCAAAAGACTAGAAGGGGTTTAGGATTTGTCACACCTCCCGCTGTCTCAGAAAATGAAATAAGTAATTATCTACGTCAGGATCGCTCATCTGGAACATCTGCATATGAGTCCGATGTCAGTATCGGACCTTTCTTTAGAAATCTGACCGTGAATATGGTTTCAATCGATCACCCGGATGAAGACGCAAGGAATGATGAAGGGTTAATGGAATCGACCAATGACCCCTGGATCAAACGTCTTAACATTTTGTGGGATATGCGATTCGAACAACGCGAACCACCCACTGAAGATAAAGTGGTCCAGGTTAACATGGGAGACGAACATGATCCCAAGCCCATTTTCATAGCCGAAGATTTATCATCTTCCGAGAAAGAAGACCTTATATCTCTCATCCGAGAATATATAGATGTCTTTGCTTGGAATTATGAAGACATGCCTGGTCTTGACCCAAAAGTGGCCGTGCACTGTCTCAACATTGATCCGAATGCCAAGCCCGTTAAACAACAACAACGCCGGTTTCGTCTCGAGATCATGGAAGCAATTGAGTCCGAAGTGAAGAAGCTCATTGACTCAGGCTTTGTCAGGGAAGAACAACACCCAGACTGGGTAGCTAACATTGTTCCAGTTCCCAAGAAAAACGGTAAGGTCCGTATATGCATTGATTTCCGTGACCTTAACGCAGCTTGTCCAAAAGATGAATTTCCGCTTCCTATTACGGATGTTATGATCGACAACACCTGCGGATACGAAAGAATGTCTTTCATGGATGGATTCTCTAGGTATAATCAAATCAAGATGCACCCGGACGACGAGAGGCATACTGCATTCAGAACACCGCTGGGAGTGTATTGCTATACAGTGATGCCCTTCGGCCTGAAAAATGCAGGCGCGACTTATCAACGTGCGATGAACACTATCTTCCACGAACATCTGCGTAAGAAGATAGAGTGCTACGTTGATGACATAGCTGTGAAAAGCCAATGTAAAGAAGATCATCTTGCAGATCTGAAGACAATGTTCGATATCATGCGGACACATCAGCTGAAGATGAACCCAACAAAATCATTTCTCAGAGTATCAAGTGGAAAATTCCTGGGATTTATTGTCACGTCCAAGGGGATTTCTCTTGATCCAGAGAAGGTGCACGCCATCCAAGACATGCCACCGCCGAAGAACCTCAAAGAACTCCGAGGTTTGCAAGGTAGACTAGCCTACATCCGGAGGTTCATATCTAACCTTTCGGGGCGCTGCCAACCTTTCTCGAAGCTCATGAAGAAAGGAGTATCCTTTGTGTGGGATGGGGAATGTCAAAAAGCATTTGAAGAGATCAAGAAGTATCTCACCCAGCCACCGGTTCTCGTGGCCCCTATATCAGGAAAACCATTCCTATTATATGTGAGGGCTATGGATCATTCGCTGGGAGCGCTGCTGGCCCAGAACGATGACCAAGGCCAAGAACAAGCCATCTACTATTTAAGTAGGACCATGATGGGAGCCGAACATCGGTACAACCCGGTCGAGAAAGAATGTCTCGCTTTGGTATTCGCGGTTCAAAAGATGCGACATTACCTAGTTGGACAGACAGTTCATGTCATCTCTAAGGTGAATCCTTTGAGAGTCCTGATGACGAAACCATCGTCTCTGAATTGCCGGCTTGCAAAATGGGCCATCCTTTTGTCACAATACGACATGCAATTTATGCCCCAAAAGGCAGTCAAGGGTCAAGCATTGGCAGATTTCTTGGCCGATCACCCGGTACCAGGGACATCTAAGTTGTATGAAGAATTGCCCGACGAAGTCGCCGAAGCTTGTGTTGCTCAAGAATCTACACAAGTGTGGAAACTATTCTTCGACGGCGCGTCTAGAGCAAACCCTCACGGAGCGATTACTGCGGGAGTAGGAGTGGTGCTCGTATCGCCTAACGGCCACGTAATCCCAAGAGGATTTTCCTTAATCGAACCGTGTACCAACAATGTAGCTAAGTATAACGCGTTATTACTAGGGATGCGGCTTGCCGAAGAACTCAACATCCGGCACCTGGAGGCCTATGGCGATTCTCAACTCATTGTAAATCAAGTCCGAGGGGAGTACGAAGTACGTCATGAGGACTTAATCCCATACTACTTCGCAGTGCTGAGGCAAGCTGAGCAGTTCGAGGGATTCTTTATCGAATACATTCCAAGAGCCCAGAACGCTTACGCAGATGCTTTGGCTTCATTGGCAACTTCGCTGGCATTACCGCCTGGTGCCGAAATGACGATCCCTGTCGCAGGGCGTGAACTATACTCCTCCAAGATTCCTAAGGAGGAAAGCTCAGACAAGACATTGGCGGAGGAGGTCTGTACAACCTCCATAGAATTCGAGTCTAGAGATTGGCGATTTCCATATATTGACTATGTCCTATACGGAATTTTACCCAATGACCCTAAGGAAGCGGCCGCCATCAAACGAAAGGCCCTCCGATTCTATTATGATGCAGTCTCTCAGACTCTGTATCGTAAATCCCATGACGGGGTTTTGCTTCGATGTCTTTCTCGAAAGGAAGCAAAGGAAGCTCTTAAAGAAGCCCACGACGGAATGTGCGGAGCTCATCAGCCCGGAGCTAAACTAGGAGATCGCCTCCGGCGAATCGGCTATTATTGGCCGAAGATGTTTTCAGACGCGGTTGACTACGCTAAACGTTGTCACGCGTGCCAAATTCATGGGGATTTCATCCACCAAGCACCTGGGAACTTACATCCCACATCTGCGTCATGGCCATTTGAAGAGTGGGGCATGGATATCGTAGGTCCAATTTCTCCTCCAACTTCTAAAGGACATCGGTTCATCCTGGCTATGACCGATTATTTCTCCAAATGGGCGGAGGCAATCCCGTTGAAAGAAGTCAAAACTTCCAACGTAATTAAATTCGTCAAACACCATGTTGTCTACTGTTTCGGAGTCCCGAAGCGGATAGTTCATGATAATGGGACACAATTCGTCAGTTTTGGATTCCAGAGATTTTGTGACAAATTCAGAATCCAGAGCGTTGCATCTACGGCATATTACCCGCCGGCGAATGGTCTTGCAGAAGCCTTTAACAAAACCATCGTGAAACTTCTCAAGAAATTCGTTTCCAAGACTCGACGTGATTGGGATGAAAGACTCGGCGAATGTTTGTGGGCTTACCACACAACGGTGAGGACCCCTACGAGAGCTACACCGTTCTCGCTGGTATATGGCTGTGAAGCCGTATTACCACTAGAAATTCAGATTCCTTCTCTGAGAGTCGCTATCACGACGGGGCTAACAGAAGAAGAAAAGCATCAACGGCGCCTGCAAGAACTTGAAGCCCTAGACGACAAACGACTTCAAGCTAAGCAGCAGATCGAACTCTATCAAGCTCGGATTTCCAAAGCCTACAATAAAAAGGTTAAGGAACGAACTTTCAAGAAAGGCGATCTGGTCTTGGCCAACAGACGACCCATGGTGATGACACACAAAACCAAAGGGAAGTTCAATCCTAAATGGGAAGGGCCCTTCGTAATAGACTCAGTTTATTCGAACGGAGCATATCGCCTCATCAATCAACAAGGGGACAGGCTTATGATGCCAATCAATGGGAAATTCCTAAAGAGATATTTCCTGTGAATCACATTGCCCCCTAATCCCCCGCTAGATTAGGCTGGGGGTTGCCTATTTATAGTGTAACTCTACTTTGTATTTCGTCAAGTTAACACTACACCTCTGAC
>BQKN01005817.1:0-16558 GCA_022839385.1 Asparagus kiusianus | reverse complement strand
AGAATTATTTATTATTAATAATTCATATATATTCATTATAGAAATTTCGGGGTTTTACAGAATATCCTCGTCAATCCACTATCCAGACCTAGTTTTTGGTTATGAACCTCAAGTCATCCTACAATGTTATTTTGGGAAGAATTGCCCTCAATAACTTGCATGTAGTTCCATCCACTTACCACCTGATGATGAAGTTCCTAACTCTTGAAGGAATCAGAATTGCCAGACATAACCAACGAGAGGCCAGAACCTGCTATCTGCTCTCGATAAAAGGAATAGGAGTACTAGAGACCCTACCCATTAAAACATACACTTCCAAATGGAGAAAGTCTTGGAGCGGGAGAGGACGACACCCCTCGAGGAGCTCCATAAGATGCCAATTGATCAGGAGGGAGTGAAGAAGGTCAAGATCAAATTGAGCCTCATTATGCCACAACAGGGTACTGTTATGGCATTCCTACTTGGTAATGTAGATGTATTCACTTAGGGGCTAGAAAATATACTGGGGATACCACCTGGAGTAGTGACCCATGAGACCTCAGTTGACTAACTTACAAATCCGGTTCGACAAAAGAAGAGACATCTCAGCCCCGAGAGGCAGAAGACAGCTGGCGATGAAGTCGACCAACTCCTTAAAGCCGGCTTCATCAAAGAAGTGCAATACCTAGAGTGGATATCTAACATGGTGCTGGTAAAGAAGTCCCTTGGCAGATGGAGGATGTGCGTGGGACTTCATGGATCTCAACAAAAGCTTGCCCAAATGATAGCTACCTTCTTCCTAGGATCAACCACCTTGTAGATGAGAGCGCATGTCATGAGCTACTCAACTTCATGGACGCTTTCTTCGGCTACAATCAGAACTTTATGGCAGAGTATGACCAAGAGAAGACCTCATTCATTACGAACCAAGGGACCTACTGTTATAAAGTGATATCCTTCGGTCTCAAGAATGTAGGCGCCACCTACCGAAGATTGGTCAATAAAGATTTTTAAGCCTCAAATCAGCCACAACATGCAAGCCTATGTGGACAACATTCTTGTGAAGTCAAAACTAGCGTACGTGTTGGATCTCAAGGAGACTTTCTTAGTCCTTTGATGCTACCTCATAAAGCTTAATCAAGCCAAATGCATTTTTGGAGTAATATCAGGCAAATTCCTAGAATTCATGATCACTCATAGAGACATTAATATCAACCTTGAAAAGGTAGCCGCCGTAGAGCAGCTACCTGAACCCCGCACGTTGAAGGATATCCTAAAGCTAAATGGGAAGATAGCAGCACTGGGTTGTTTTCTCTCAAAGTCGGCTGAGAGGAGCCTCCCCTTTTTCAAAACCTTGAGAGGAAGCAAAGAGCTAAAGGAGGGGAAAAGCTGGACAAATGAATGCAATGAAGCCTTCAAGGACCTCAAGAAGTATTTGAGCACCAAGCAGCGGTATTTGAGCACCAAGTCACTGCTAAGTCAACACAGAGAAGGGGATGTCTTGTATTTCTATTTGGACATCTCTCCCAAAGCCATCAGCTCCATCTTAGTTTGGGAAGGGGATAACATATAGAAACCAGTGTACTATGTCAGCCTATTCTTGAAGGCGACTGGACTCAACTATACCCTCATTAAGAAGGCCTCTTTCATTCTCATAACCAATGCTAGGAGGCTTCGCTCCTATTTCTAGGCCCACACCATAGTTATGCGGACGAGTTTGTCTTTGAAGAAAGCACTCAACAGCCCCACCACTTCAGGGAGGATGATCACTTGGTCTGTCTAGCTCAACGTGTCTGATGTGCAACTTGAGACAAGAATGACCATTGAGGCCCAGGCCTTGGTCGACTTCTTGATACATACGACCGCATTAGATGATCAACCATCTCCATTTTTTCCTCTTACCCAACCAAAGCTTTTGACATCCTAAACAGTCAAGATGCCTACTCCTCGGATGCGTCACACCCTCGAGCATGACTCACTAGAGTTTGCTTCTTAATGGTTTCTAAAGGTAGACGGGACCTCCGAAGAAGGAGGTAGCGGAGCTGGAGTAATCCTGCATAGCCCCAATGGGCCGATGCACAAGCACTCTATGGCTTTTATTTTATTTTATTTGCCTTGAACAACAAGGTTGAATATGAAGATCTCTTGACTGGTCTTCAAGCCGCCTTAGCACTCAAGGCCAAGCTCATCTACATCCTAGCCGACTCCTAACTTGTTGTCTGCCAAGTAAAAGGAGAGTATGCGAACAAGGACTCAGAGATGATCTTGTACCTAAAGGTAGTTAAAGAGCTGTTGAACAACTTCACGGACTTCAGGATCGCCCAAATCCCTTATGCCCTTAACTCTCGGGCAGACGCCCTATCTAGGCTCGGGTCGACTAGTATAGGAAATCAATAGGGCCTGTATACACAGACACCCTCAAACACCCCAGAATCATGGACACCTCAAATTTGGTTATGCAAACAAAGATATTTTCGAAACACTGTTGGATGGATCCCCTCATCCACTATGTAACGGGAGGACCTCACTTGAGAATGCTATGGAAGCCAGGATTCTACAGAAGAAGGATCAAAGATGTCTATGAAGTTTAAGAGGAATCTCTCCGATCTCAAGTTATCAATCAACAGTGCATCGATCAACACTACAATAACAAGGTCTGGCCTTGGAGATCTAATGTTGGCAATCTCTTCCTTCGGAGAGCAATCTTCGACAAAGACACCAAGTGCGATAAGTTGGCCGCCAATTAGGAAGGACCCTACACAATCATCGAGGAAGTGCGTTCCGGCACTTATCGACTGAGAAGCTCTGATGGAAGGATCCTACAACATCCTTGGAATATAGAACATCTCAAAAAATTACTTCTACTAATATTAATTGTAAAACACATATGTGATATAAAATCTTTTGGGTTTTGACAATTTCGCTATCTTTTTGTAGTACCATAAGTCTTCGGCCAACTCGATTAAGACCTTTGTGCCTATTCAGGATAAACCTAAGGCACGCAACCGCATGACCGACTTGAAAGACATTGATATCACTTGAGTAAAATCAAGGCACTCCATCGGCTCTAAGACCTAGGTACTCTCCCAGGATAAACCCAAGGCACATCATCAACTTAATCAACACCGCCAACTCAAAAGACCTTGGTATCACTTGAGTAAAACCAAGGCACACCATCATTTCTAAGACATTAGTATGCTCTCAGGATAAACCCAAGGCACATCATCAGCTCAGTCAGCACGACCGACTCAAAAGACCTTAGAATCACTTAAGTAAAACCAAGGCACTCCATCAACTTTAAGCCCTTATAGAGGGTACTAATTAGTACCCTCTATAAACCAAAGGTACATCATCAACTCGATCACCATGGCCGACTCGAAAGACCTTGGTATCATTTGAGCAAAACGAAGGCACTTCATCGACTCTAAGACCTTTGTACCCTCTCAGAATAAACCCAAGGCACATCATCAATATGGACAGTACCAACTCAAAAGACCTTGGTATCACTTGAGTAAAACCAAGGCACTTCGCTAACTAAAAGACATTAGCACCTATTCAGGATAAAACTAAGGCTTGCCGACAATCCAGACCTTGATGTCATCGCAGATAACTCCACAACATGGGATCATGTCGTGATACTCACCACACTTGTAACTAAGTCGCCTCAACCCAAAGAACTAACTCATCTTGGTTACAAATCTCAAAATGAGGTAAATTATAGATAAATATAAATATTAACAAAGAGATATGCCAATCGAGAAGACAAAAACATAATTTTCATTCACATATTAAGAAATATAAATCACTATCCATATTGGAATCTATATTAACAAAGTTACAATAAAAATATACATAACATTCTCAGGGAGCTTGGTTCAAATCTGGCATAAGGTTGGAATGAGGGGCACTCGACTCGAGTAGGAGGAGAGGCGACTCCTTCATCTTGATTGTTCCATATGGAGTCTCCTCCTGACTCCTCTTCTCCTTCATCCCCATCCTCCACATCCAACATTATTCCCCATCCCCTCATCTCTATATCCTTCAAAACATCAAGACAATTGGTGACATGAGAGGGGTAATAGAGATGGCTAGGAGCAGATCTAGATTCATGAGGAATCTGCTCTAGAAGATAATCAAAGCCAGCCTTGCAAGCTAGCGACACTTCCACTTTACCTAGGGGACTATTATAGTATTTCTCCATGATTTCCACCCTGTTAGGCCTCTGATTCCAAGAAAGTGAGGCAATCATGTAGGGATTGGATGTTAGTCAGGGACGTCTTGTGGGGTAATGACTACTCCTCCTCCAGCTCTATCTTCAAGGATTGAGCTACTAGGCGATCCGATCGAGCTCATTCTTGAGCATTGGGCCTCTCACGCTTCTTAGCCTCAAACTCTTGAGTCACATACCTAATTTGGTCATCCTGCTTGAGGATCCCATGCTAGAATTGATCCACTTCTTCCTTGAGCTTAGCAATTGTGGCTGATTTCTTGTCGCGATGCGCCCCGAGCCCCTTTAATCGTTCTTTGCTGAATCTTCAACTCTCGCCGCCATTGGTCATCTATTCGTTTCCATGCCTCCAACTCAATTCCCATGGCCTTGATCTTCTCTATGGCCTCAATCTGGTTCACCCTCTTAGTCTCCAATGCCTCTTGAAGTTTGTTGGGGAAGCCTTGTGCATATTCAATCCATGAGAATAGCTCCTGCTCAATTAAGGGCCTCCGCAACAAATAGCCCTTGAGAGCATCATGAAGCCCTACACTGGGCGTCCAACGAGAGAATTTCTTCATCCCGAGGGAGTGATAAATGCTCCAAATCTTGAGCCTGAACCATTCGAGACTCCAAAATTGAGCTCCTCTTATCAAGGGACCGCTTAGGAACAAACACATCATCAACAAATGGCTCCCTATCTTGTCGGGGGCCTCCCATCGACGAGCCTATCCGCATCTCCCTCAACTCTCCCCACATGCAAAATGCAAGCTCTTTGGTATGATGGAGGAAAGGCCACTCAGAGCCACCCCTAGGGCTAGAGCCACTTCAACCATTGCCAACTCCTTGGTAGCTAGAAGCTAGGCCGACTCTACTGCTACTATGGCCAGTGCCTCAGCTGGCTTCTTGCCTAGCCTATGGGCCAATTCGAGAAGAGGGAGTTGAGCTGTCTCCTCATCCGCCAGAACTCCAGCATTGATAGACTCTGCTACTTCTCCTCCCATTAGATGAGTAGGGGATGCCTCTTCACAAATAATGGTGTCTGGATGTTCGATCGAAGGGGGAACAAAAGCGCCTACCTCTGCTGCTCTCCCAAGTCAGCCTGAGCCGATTCGACACTCCTGTGGGGATCTTGGCCGTTCATCTTCCTCGACCTCCTCCTCTCTGTACTAATTTCTTGGCCTGAGTAGTGGCACTCTGTCCCGCCAACCGAGCCACAACCTCGGCATCATTCGCTACCACCATCTTGACCTCTATGGGAGCTAATTCATCCCTTAACCACTTTTTGGCCCTTATAGTTGAGCCAAGCGTTGTTGAAGCTAGATTCGCTTCCTCTGGCTCATTCAACAGAAGAGTCAATACTGCCACATTGGTGGTATTTGCTTTAGTTAGTGGAACTCCAGAAATGCCGACTACTTTAAGTATGGCCGACTCAAAGAGATTACTTATCTCACATGACCTGACGTAGGCCTGAATCTTGTCAATCTTTTGCCTCTCCTTAGCCAAAAGTAGACTTAACTTGAGGACGTCCTTCTTGATCTCAGGACAATCGCACAAGACAAGATGGAGTTGGTTCCAAAGACACACATGAACTTCTCTTTCCAATCTTGAAGACAAGCTTGAAGCACCCAGATTCTAGAAGTAGTAATAGCGCTTCTTCTCCATCATCTTAACACTGATGAAGTGGCCAAGTAAGCCCATACTCGAGTCGACGCTAACCCGATAGCAAATCACCAAAAACGCCACCAACATAGCAATAGAGTTTGGCATGATCTAAGCAGGGGACATCCCCTAAAACCTCACAACCTGACATAGGAAAGGGTGAAGAGGTAGCTAGAGCCCGTACTTTAGATGCTTTAGGTAGGTCAGAGCTCTTCCACCACCGTGATGGTACACATCCTCGGATCTCTCCAGCACTGAAAACATGAAAGCTCGAAGAAGATCGAAGTGACTGTAATAAGGTTTGAGCTCTGCTGCACAAATTTTCGAGCAGAACAGTCGAAGGAGATTGATTCTCATCTTGTTGTGGCTAGCGATAGCAGAAGTAGAAGCTATTGCTTGATCGTTGAAGAACTAATTAAAAATCGCTTGATGTAGAGGTTAGGACTTTGAAAATATATTCAGAACATTTCTGAATAGGGCTCCTTCTTAGAAGTAAGGTACATATAGGCTTAAATCTGGGTGTGTGTTAAAATTGGAGCAGCAGACTCATTCATAGATATATGGCTGAGATCGACTTTGAAATTTGAGTAGACTACACGAGAAGCAAAGCGGTATCCTCCAATTCAGGTGCCACTCAGCCTAAGAATCAAGGTGACAATGATGCATAACATCCGATGATGTTAAAAGTTCTCATCAATTATGACCTATCACCTTCTCTATAAATGCTCCTCGAAAATCACCCACCAACAACCGCCTCAATTTCCATCCCCACTCGGATAGTCGAATTTGAGGGAAAGAGCCCTACAAATAGCTAAATATTAATTCACCTTTTAGGGCCGACCCGCTTCCGGCCCTGTGCCTAATCAGACGAATGACTCAAGCTGCAATTTGGGGCGACCGACCCCATAGATTAACAACTCACGCAACTGACAAAAAAGCACAGTGTTAGTTGACCCTCAGTAAGGTTGACTAGAATAGCGATGACACTAAACCATCCTTATGTAGGATTGAGTCAAATTGATTTTTAGTCCATCCAGTCCAAAACTTTAGCAGCGTCTTTATTGACTAAGGATGAAGCCTATAATACTACCTAGGGCATTGCAACTAAGCTTACTCGTAAGCGAAATATTTCTACATGCACCAATATGTATTAGGTCTTCATCGATTTGATCGATTCCAACACCAAAAACTTCAATATCATTTTCATCACCCAAGACATGAAGACAAATTGATTAACAATCTAAGGCTCAAAGTCGAGTCATCCCAATCCCTAAAATAAACTCCAGCTCAGATTATAGTTCAACACATAGAATGTAATATACACAACTCAAGTTGGAAACTTTTTTACTATTCATGTCCTTCAAATGTTTACAGTACAAAAAAAACAAAAAAAAATGAAAATACAAGAGCCCTAAGGGGAAAGATGTAGAGACATGGGCGGATCGACATTAGGACCAGGAGTCGGGAGCGAAGGAGCGTTAACAGTGGATGGTAAGGGAGTCGATTGGACTTCAGGTTCGGCCCCTTCACCTTTCTTATCTAGTGAGATCACCCAACTATCTCGTACCAAACCCTTGCTAGTCTGCTTGGCTGAGTCCTCATTAGCCTCCTCAGTAGAGCCCTCAACAGCCCCACCATCTGACTCCTTATCCTTGGTGTTAGATCTAGACATTTTGATTTATGGGAAGTTATTGATTATGCTTATGTTATACCCACTTTGGAGAAATCCAAGTGGAGTAATGACGATAAGAGGTTGTTTACAATGAACAAGCTCTTATTAGAATTTTTGCTTAATGCTTTTGACTCATATTTATCTAACAAGCTTGATTATTTTTGATAGTGCTTATATATTGTGAAAATTTATAGAAGCACATCAAGGTAAATTGGAGGAGATTCGACGCATTTTGACGGAGTCTCATGTTTATGAGCCAACTATCTAAACTAGTTTTTATGATTAATAAATAATTCCTAATAACGTTTGTCGAGTGTTTGTAGTTGCTTGTTAGGTTTTCTACACAAGGATCCTCCGTTGGAGGTTAGATGGAATTGAGCTTAACGACGATATTTAAAGGAGGTTGGAAGGAATTTGGAAATGTGCAATATGCATTCAAGTCAACACATCATCAAGTTTCATTCCCGCTACCAAGATCAAGCTTCATCAAGAGATCATCATCTTGGGTACGTTAGTTTAGAAACTATATTTTGTGTGTTAATACTTTAAGTTCAATTTTACACACACACATTCTTGGTTTTATCAAAATATAGGTATTTTTGAGAAAATATTGTGTTATTAGTGTATGGACTAAATAATCCTAGTTTATATCTTTTATTAAGTCTATAAATCAATTTAAAAGATTTCAAAATTTGGTTTAAGTCATTATGTCAAAATCAAGTGTTTAAACGAACACGTATTTGTGAGATTTTGCAAAATGAAGAGTTTTCACAAATGGGAAATACAAATTGAGAGTCTTCTTCTAACATGTTTATTTTCATGTTTATAAACATTTTCTAAAGTTTTATAATTTTTAGAATTTATTTGCTATTTTTAAAAGGGGTTTGAAATTAATTTTTACTGTTCAAAAAATCCCTATGCACGTTATCAGTCGACTGATGAAATCATCAGTCGATCGATGAAAGTGGATGGAAAAGCAAAAAGTTTCTTTTTAGTCGACTGATGAACCATCATTTGACCGATGTAGGTTGTCAGTCGACCGATGACGGATGAGCGGCCTGTAACGGTCAGCTCATTAGTCGACTGATAAACATTATCAGTCGAGTGATGGCACTGTAATGGCTAGTTTTCCAGCTTCCTGATTTTTCAGGTTTTTTTATCTTTTTGCTTGGATTTTCTTGACTATTGGACTTTGTTTTGTGATCCTTTATGTACACCTTACCCACAAACGTCTGAACTAACTAAAAGAAATAAAATACAAGTTTTGGGCAGGTTTATTTAGTGTTTTAAAGTGTTTTACAAGTGTTTATGTGAAGTGGTTTTCACAAGAGGAAGAAGAGATCATCTATTTCATGTTTGGACTTCAATCTCAATCTCTTTCACTCTTGTTTTTCAGAGAAGTTTTCTCTAAACTCAATTTCTAGCTTTATATATTTGTTGATTAACCATTTTATTAATCTAGGTTTCATATTGAGTTTAGTTTTGATTATTGCTCATTGTTTACACACACACCCCTTAAGCTTAAGTATTTTCACATATAGTATATTATTGGGTTGTGGGGTTGTAATATTAAGAGTAAGCTTAATTTCATTCTCACATTATATTAGAGAACAAACCCTTTGTATTTATACTTCATTGTTGAGAACACGTTGTAATACACAAGGACACTGAGAGAAGTGGTTGGTGAGAGACGAGATCAATTCCAAGAGAAGTGGCGTCAGTTGTAAATCCTAGGGAGAAGTTGTAATTATAAGCACTTGAGAAAGGTGACACGGGCTAGGACAACACTTAGAGGGTGTATTGTATGATTGCAATTGTGTAAGTTGTAAACATTTATCGGGGAGCATTGAAAACCGATTATGTAGTAATTATTTGTGATAGTGGAGATTCTCCTTGAGGGTGAGCAGCGAAGATGTAGATCATGGGTCGACCGAACTCCATGATCATTTCTTTGTGTTTACGATTACCTTGGCGTATTTCTTTTGTCCTCATTGTTCATCATATTGCTATATCACAATTGTTGCATGTTTATATCACCTATGTTTAATTGCATATCCTTGCACATTACCTGTACTCATCATATTTCTAGGATATTGTTAGTAAGTTTTAAATTGATATTAAAATCGTATTAGATTAACAAATACCCTATTCATCCCCCTCTAGGGTAATTTCACTTGGCATCACTCTGCCACCAAACACAAGTTCCCCTCTCCCCTCCTCTATATCCAAGAGCGCCTCCAAATAGTTGGCGAACCTTAGAGGATAGCAGAAATGGTGAGGATCACTCCTCATCTTGGTCGGAAGCTATGCCTTGAAATAGTTATATCTCACCTTGCAAGCCAGCACCATCTCCACCTTTCCAAGAGCGATGTGGCGATAATCCTCAATGATTTTGAATCAATGGGCCTTGAAATCTAGATGAGCGAGGAAGTCTTGCAAAGCTTGGATCTTGGTGATAGATGAATCGTGATGTTGCTCGGCTTCCAACGCAACCTAAGTGCTCTCCTCTCGAAGCTTCTTAAGAGCCACCCGCTCCTCCTCCAGCTTAGCTTTCAGGCGTTGGGTGGTATGACAATCCAACTGGGCTAGCTCTAGAGCGTGATTCCTCTCCTGCTTCCAAAGCGTGACCTACTCAGATAAATGTTTTATCCTATTATTTTGAACAAGAAGTTCATGCTTGAGCTTGTTAATCTCGACCGACTTCATGCTATTTGAAATATTCAAGCTGTCAACCATTTTCTCTCAAATCTCCACCTCTTGATGCCATCTGTGCCCACTCTGCCTCCAGTTGCCCAACTCATCCTCCTTAGTAGTCAATAATAGGAGAGCTTTCTACGGGTTTGCCTTTCGTGCCTCTAACTCCTCCTAAAGCTTGAGATAGAAGGCTCAGACTTGCTCCACCTGACCGAATAGGTCTTGCTCCACCAGAGCCCTATGAACAATGTAACTCCTTAAGCTTAGGTGAAGACCAATATCTGGCATCTTCTCTAAAATTGTGTCATTGCAGGGAAGATAGAATTGCTCCACCGCTTTCCACTAAGCGACCCGAGATTCAAGAACTGACCCCCTCTTGTCAAGATTACGAGTAGGATTGTACCTATACTCTGGAGTCCACTCCTTATCATGTCGAGGACCGACTCTGGAAGATCTTATCAACAACATCCTTAGTCTATCCCACTTCTCTAGCTCGATCTCATCAATGTGATGAGGATACAACCATCCATCTAAGTTCCTCAAGGGGAATCGCCCCCTCTGCGGCCGTAACCTTCCCCTGGCGGTGGGTCGACTCGGCAAGAATTTCAAGGGGCCTTCACCTCTTATTTGGGCTTCAATCTCCACGAGATCTTGCCTCCTCTGGGGCTTCAACTTTAGCCTCAGCCATCTGAACTTTGTCCCCTTCCTCTCATACTAGGGACCTATCATCAATGAAGATAACTTCGGCTTTTGGGACTAGAAAAGCAGTAGCAACAGTATCATCCACATCCTGGGAAAAGGGGATCTCTATCGTCTCAGTCATCTTGTTGGGTCCCCTAACTGTCCACTTTCCTCAACCTTTTCTTCTTCTTGACCTGAGCAATCAAAGGATTCGGCTCTGCCAATCTAGCGGCTATCTCAGCCGTATGAGTACGAATCTCTGCTGCCTCCTTAGGGGCTAAGTCTTGACAAAGGTGATCGCTGGCCTCATCGAAGGCCCATCCTGAGACCCCTCCTGAGTACCAGTAGGCCGAGCCCTCTATGCCTTGACAACTTCCACCGAGCCCAAGGTCAGTGTAGCTACCCTTGCTTGATCCTCAGCAGAAGGAAGCACAGAGGAGATACCAACCACTCGCAAAACAGAGTTGTCAAGTAAGCCTTCCATCTTACGAGAACCAAAGTACACCTTGATCCTCTCTAACGCATGTCTCTCAGTACCCGATAATAGCCCTACCTTTAGAGTCACCCTAGAAATCTCAAGTTAGTTAAGGCAGCCCAATTTGGAGTCGTCCCCAAAGACCCATACAAACTTTTCCTTTCAATCTTTGTTCGACTTAGGAGGTCAAAGATTATCTTATATCCCCCCAACATCTGAAGGTAGAAATAAGATTCACGCTGGTTCACCTTAACACAGAAAAAGGTGGCCAAGCAAATTTAGGGTTAGCTTGACTCTTAGCCAGTAAAAGATGATGATGTATCTCACCAGAGTAGCGATTGAATTTGACTTCATCTGTGACGACGACACTCCCAAGGTGTGACGCCCCAGGGGAAGGGGTAGGAGTATATAAAAAAAATATAGTCCGTACTTACATATATCAAATCATTCATATAGCTCTCTATGAAAAACAAATAGTCAAGGAAACATACTCAAATCTCCACCATAAAGAATAAATACATCATCTCGAATTACATCCGAGTTAGCCTGCTCTAATATAAGAGGATGTCAACCAAACCAAAACGAATATAATTGCCGTCCATAACGAGTGTGTCAAAATCTCAAAGGAAATACTCTACTCGCGGGTAATCCTATCATGGAAGTAAAACTTACAACTGATTAAATATCTATGTGTGCATCATCTTGTGCTATAGCGATACTCTTGTAATGCTCTTACTCAATCGCTCTACAGCAATAGGATTTATTATCTCCCTATTCTAGATACATGTAATAACGTTATTATTGTAATACTCTTACTCAATCGTTCTGCGGTAATAGGTTTTATCTTCCTATTTCCGGATACGTGAAAGATCAAATACTAGTCATGTATATTTATAAATTTTAACTTGTGACAAAAGTGTGTAAATTTAACACAAACCAAGCCTAAGTGCACATATCTCGGTGTGAGAGTCCACATCTGAAGTTCACCATCATCCTAGGTGTTTAACAAGTTTTA
The DNA here is from genome assembly GCA_022839385.1 of Asparagus kiusianus. Taxonomy (NCBI): domain Eukaryota; kingdom Viridiplantae; phylum Streptophyta; class Magnoliopsida; order Asparagales; family Asparagaceae; genus Asparagus; species Asparagus kiusianus. The sequence goes on along the minus strand of BQKN01005817.1, from coordinate 4,173 downwards.
ACATTATAGTTAATCATCACAAGGTCGAGAGAAACGCTCGACAAACCAAAATCAAACCAAAACCATACACATGCTAACATCAGACTGGCGGTCGACCCGGTCGACCGCGACGGGCTCTAGAGACTACCCAGGTCTCTGCCCTGCACCCGGTCGAACGTGGTGGTCGACCGTGAGCCCAAAATCCAGTTTTTTCCAGATTTTTGTGTATGTCGTGTTCACGTCATGTTTTTGTGATTCAAACATGGTAAAAACTTCATGAATCTTGCATACAAACATGTTACAGCATATAGAAATATCTGGAAACGAAATCAACATATATAACCATGATTTTATGCATTATATTTATATTAAAAACCCTAAAACATGCATAAAAGTTCAAAACGATGAATCAAACTTCTTTCTTTAGATTAACTACATTTTAAAATCATCTTCAGATCTTAAATACATCTATAAAATTCGTTCTCAAGCTTTTTAGCATGAAAAGACCTAATCTTTATACATTTAATACAAACGAGTTGTCTTTTATTCATAATCTAGTCATTTAGGCTCTACAAAATATGTTTAAATCTCTTTAGAAATATTTTAAAAACTGGGAGGGGGATTAGGCATTTCTAGTTTTTCATGAGTTTGGCTATTGTGCATGTTTCGACTCTTTTCTCTCTCATGTATGAACTCGTTCATACTCAAAACACATGGTATTATACTCATATACCATTAAATGATATTTATCATACTAAATATCCATTTATCATAATTAATCTCATATTAATATATCATTAAAAAATTATCAGGGTTTTATACAAGGCCTTGAAAACACGACGGAGGAAAGGATGTAGTGGCAGACATAGACCACATTCTAGATGCTTCATGTACACCGTAGTACGATAAGAATCATGGTAAAAAAAATACCTGCGACTTCCCACTGTAGTAAGAATGAACGCCCAAGGGATAGCAAACCTCTCATACAACGCCCTCAATTATGACAGTGTCACCTTGGAGTGAAAGTTTTGCAGCTGGCTATGTCGGACTTTAACTATCGAAGAAGCCATCAGCTTTAAGGATCGACAGAGAAGAAGATGAAGAATCAAAGACCTTTGCAGTTAGGGCTTACGAGTCTTTGAAAGCAGTAGCCTCCCCTATGCCTTAGTAGTTGTACTTATAGGTAGCTAAGTCGACAATAGTCAGAATCGCAATGGTCGACCCACCTCTGAGCCGACAACCGAGATCACGCCCAAAGTTTGAAATGACCACTCCAGAACCAAAGCACCCCTAACCTTAATTCACCCACAATCAGCCACGCAAGACAAAGTGACAACAACAAAAAATTATACTCTGACGTCAGCAACATCACACCTGAAAGGATTTTTAGTTACCCGTCATAAATGCATCCTTAGACTCAACAAGCCACCGTTTAATTTCACTCGAACATGGTTACACCAAGTCCAAGTGAAAGGGGCCAATGTTATAACAATGATTCACTAAATGTTAATCAACCTTTTAAGGCCAACACGTATCCCGTCCATGACTAATAAGACACGACTAGAGTCCAGGTGACTCGAGCTACCCCTGTATCCGACCCAATAGGCCGACAACTTGTAGGGTTGACTAAAAATATTGTACTTTTCGGCCAACTCACCAGATCTGCTCTACAAGCACCTGCACTCGGCACACTATTCCGCCGACAACCCGCATAGCTGATTAAAAAAGGTGGTGTTTCTTGATCCTCAAACAGACGAGTAAAGAGGTGATATGCCCTTGAATCTCCCACCGATAAACGATTGTCCACGCCTTAAATGCTCTGTCAGAGTCATCATTACTCTAGCCATTATAATCTTTATGACTCATCGGACACAATCAATACTAAGCGCCTGCTATCATCCCCGTATTAAATACCTAGCTGGCTCATTCTTTCAACAGCTAACACCTGTGAAGTAGGTGATGATTGGCTCACCAGCTGAACTCGGCCAAGTTACCTATTTACTCCTCTAGTCCACTATAAAAGGGGAGTGTACTGCCTAAGGTAGGGGAGCTAAGCTTTTTCATGCAACTCTGAGTCACTCTCTCCTCATATTTCCTTATTCACAATTAATTACAAATTTGATCATCAGAGAAATAACCGGAGAACCCAACTTTAGCCTCTCATGAGTTCTTCATGTGCAGGGAAGAACAACAGGTCCAAGAGCTAGTCATTTGAAGGAACTAGAGGACCCAAACACTACCATAATGCACATGCAAATCCCTTATTTGATAACTAACATCAACAATCGTAAATGAATCTTTTTGGCCATAAATCAAAGTTTTAATCTCATTTGTTTTTTAAACCCATTCACTTTCAAAATCACTTTTAAACTTAATATGCTCCTCTAAATTAATCTTTTTCTAATTAAATTATTATGTATAAGGTTATTCTAAATCAATTACTATCTTTCTTTCTTTTTTTAATATCTTCCACGACATTCTCAGATGTCTCGCAGTTCAATTTTGATTGTTATAGCATAAAAATTATTGCTACTTTACTTGGGAGAAAAAAGGTCCAGTACCTTGTAAATGGGCTTGAGGGCCTACCAGAATATGAGTACATTGAGTATATCATTAACATTTTATCCATGAGTTAAAGTATTGGGCTAAGTTAGGGGTGTCCAAAACAGCCCGCGGCCCAGACCCGGCCCGGAGCCCGGCCCGGGCCCGGCCCGGCCCGGAATAGTATTTTGTATTTTTTTGTTTTTTTTATATGTGTTATATATGTATAATATATGTATATATATAATATATTTCTATATATGTATAATATGTGTGTGTATATATACTCTCTCTTATATATGTATAATGTATGTATTTATGTATATATATACTCTTTCTTATACTATACATGTATTATGATGTATATATAAGTATACTCTCTCTTATATATGTATACTCTCTCTTATATAAGTATATATAGGTATACACTCTCTTATATATGTATAATATATGTGTGTATATATATATACTCTCTCTCTTAGTATACATGTATATATAAGTATACTTTCTCTTATATATGTATAATATGTGTGTGTATACTCTCTCTCTTAGTATATATGTATATATAAGTATACTCTCTCTTATATATGTATAGTCTCTCGACTCTCTCTTATATAAGTATATATAAGTATACACTCTCTTATATATGTATAATATATGTGTGTGTATATATATACTCTCTCTCTTAGTATATATGTATATATAAGTATACTCTCTTATATATGTATACTCCCTCTTAGTATATATGTATACAATATATTTACATATAATATATGTATATATAATATATATAATATATGTATATATAATATATAGTTACATAATAATTTATAAGTATATACTAATACATAATTATATAAAATATAATAAATTTAAACTAAATTTTAGCATTTTTTATCAAAAAAAAAAAAAGAAAAGAAAAAAATTGAAAAAAATCCGGGCCGACCCGGAGCCCGGCCCGGTTGGGCCCGGGCCCGGGCCCGGACCCGGCCCGGGGTACCCGGGTCCGGGTCCGGGCTCCGGTTTTGCCCGGCCCGGGCCCGGATTTTCGGGCCGGGCCGGGCCGCCCGGCCCGGATGGACAGGCTTAGGCTAAGTTATGAGCTCATACATAGCTCTTTGGATTACCTTATAAATTCATGTTAAAACATATTTTAATTTACTAGACTTGGATGGGGCATTGCTAGCCAATAGATTGACCAGATTTTGCTGGTGTGATGAGGGATTTCATAATCCAATTTGATATTTATCTGATATTGATACAAGTTTTGGATTACTCTATATCCAACTTTTGTATCATTCAAAATATGAAATTTGATCAAGAAATGCAATGATGTTGAGGCCATAAGAAAATTTTAAGAATTATCTTACTAAGGGTTGAGAAGGGAGAGACACTAGTAGAAAAACGACCAATCTAGACGGAACAATCTAGACGGAAAAAATTTCCGTCTAGGTTGGGACAAACTAGACGGAAATTTTCCGTCTAGATTGTTCCGTCTAGTTTGGATCAAACTAGACGGAAAATTCCGTCTAGTTTGACAAACGAGACGGAAAATCAACCTAGACGGAATTCCGTCTAGGTTGATCGGAAACCTAGACGGAATTTCCGTCTAGGTTGCCTAGGGCAAATTAACTTCTTTGGAAGCTGCCCCGC
>BQKN01005791.1:0-10701 GCA_022839385.1 Asparagus kiusianus | reverse complement strand
TATATATATATATATAACAAGGAGCGTGACTCATATGTTTGTAAAAATTGATTGGAATAATTGGAAGAAAAAAAATTTAGATATCTTTAAAATTAAGAAGATTCATTCTCCATCACATCTTAGTAACCAAGCTCCAATTTGACATCTTATCCTCTGAATTGGCTTGAGCTTGCATTTCTTTTACGGGATGTCGAAGCTTGCTTTGCTGTTTACGTTGAATGTCTGTGCTTTCACTTAGGGGCCGACGCACATATAAACATAGGAGGGAAATTGCAGCCCTATGAATATGACAAAATCATATGTTAAAGCCTTGTAAAACTTGCAATTTGCCACTCCAATTTACCTGTATTTGCACTGAAACCCTTGATTATATAATCATTTGAATTTTAGCCAGTTTAATTTGCGAATTTAGCACAATGTCAAAAATGTTGTTTTATAATGTTATATTTTAATTTTTGGTTATACGGATGCTTGACATCTGCACTTCTAAGAAAGTATTTTTCCGTATTAGCCACTGCTCTGACTAAGCTCCCATAGATGTGTAGATTGAAGTGCACGTGACCTTAAACCTCAACTTCCCGGTACTTTTGACATTGTAGCTCAGGCAATCCCATTCTCCTCGTATGCTCGATAGCTTGTTTGATGTAATATGACGGATATGAAACAATGTAAAAGTAATGGAATATCTGTGAGTTCAGTGGTTTGTTAAGCATGAAAACTTCGGGTTGCTGGCTTAAGAACCTTTGCGGTAAATTATTACTTACGCAAGTAATGTTTGCTTCATGTAGCAAGACATTGAAACGAAGAAGAGACGGGATATAGTGTAGTTCTGCGGTTTGTGATGTTTAGGACGACGAAAGGATAGGAGTGAAGCTGAGTCCTACAACGTCGGCCAAATTGATTACGATAAACATCATGGTATGCGTCTAATTATTCATCTTATTAGTTAATATAGACCCTATGCACACTGTCAAGTCCCCTAGGGCAACAAGAACGTACTCACAGACTATGCACAAGCAGAAAAACCCGTCATTTGACCAAATAATGTCAAGAATATTGTTCCATTCGAGCAAATGCAATACTGATATGAAACAAGTCTTAGTAGGAGGGTTAGACAACAATAAGGTTAATATCGACCCTCAAATTAGCGTAAGCAATGCATAAAATTTCTAGTACAAAGGGTTACAAGTGCTCGTAGGAGACGATCGAGCAGCACCGTTTTCCTCGCCTGTGAATCCCATGATGGAAGAAATTAAGAGACGTTGTGAGGGATGGCGATCGAGACGAAGAAAACCGCTAGGAAAGAAAACCGCTAGGAAATTTACTTTGCATCTTATTTTGGCCACAGCTGGGGCTTTAAACCCGAATGAGGTGACGCTCTAGAAGCCATATCCAGTTGAAGTATCCTGCTGTTACGATGTCACGAACATGAAATTTAATTGGCATTTTCGAGCTTACTGGAATTTATGCTAGATGCAGAATGTTCGATTTTATTTACTTACCACGACGGAAAGATCATTTCCCATAAAGAAGAGGGGAGGAAAGGAATCACTTCCTAATAATAATAATAATAATATGATGCCAGCAAGAACCTATTATTCTTGAATATGTTGATTTAGTTCCCGTTAGGTGTTGTTTTGAATTACTCGAGACTTGTGATTACACTTCTAGAGGGGCGACGACAAACGTATGAGAAGACTTCTATGGGACATCCTACAGAATTTCTAAGAGCTAGTTTTTAAGAGCTGCTGTTTTCCTTTTGCAGTTCTTCAGGTCGAGGTCAGATCAGATGTCTGAGTGGATTATTCTGTTTGAAATTAAACTGTTAGAAGGCTGATTTTCTTTTTCTTTTTCTTTTTTCTTTTTTTTTGGTGGGGTGGGAGAAAACTGACTCTAGAAAATAAATTAGGATTTGTCATTAATCCTTATTGGATTCTATAAAACATTAGTGACGTAAGGGTTTAGATTTAACACCGAGAGAATCATGAGATCAACTATTGAAAAAGTTTCTTTCGATTTTACCTTTTCTCTTCTCTTCTCTTTTTTACTTTTCTCTGAAACAGTAAAAGGATCATTTGTTGATAATCGAGAACATAGGCATTTCTGTGTTGTCTATGATCGGGATATCTGTCAATATGTTGTACTGTGTGTGTTTTCCCCAAACAGTTCAAACCAAACACAAATCCGGGAGATGAATCATAAGACTCTCAAAATGAATACTTACATACCAAATACTACCTAAAGGTCTTAAAAAGCCACTTGAGAATCTCTTGATATAAGAGTTAAATTTCTCAAGGATGTAAATCTTTTCCTCTGCCAAATGGCAGTAAAAGGAACATAATAGAATGCAAATAGTACTCTTTTTTTTTCTCTTGAATTTTCATGTCTTACAAAAGTTGGGCTCTAAAAAGCTTTAGCCAAATAGTGTCAGGGACATGAAGTTACTGGACGGGCCCAACGTATCAGTCTCTATAAAGTTTCAGAAGACAGCAAGACAAAGATTGCGGTGCCGAGAGAGAATCCATGAGAGAACATGGAGTGAGTACATAAATATTAAAAAGTTATTAGTAGAATAGCTAGATGCAAGGACGAATATCATAGTACGAGTGGGAAAGGACAGCATATGCAGCCTTTCTCTTCCTTTTCAGATAATTTAACTTATTTTACCTATTTTTATCCTAGTAGTCTAGAAGCAGCAGCACATTTCTGACATAAAATGAGAAGATAAGAGTGAATTGTTCTTGATATTTTCAGTGTAGCTCAAGGGCGGTTAACGATGGATTGGTTGTCTATAAACTCTAAATATTATATTCTTTGCCCAAAGGGTATTTCAGTGTAGCTCAAGGGCCTGTTTGAATGCTCAAAAAAGAAGAGATGTGTACTGTAGAAAACCATTTTTTATAATACTTTTTTTTGGGTTTGGTTGTCACAAGGGGTGTCCAAAAAACCCGCCGGACCGGGATTGGCCCGGTCTTGACCCGAAAACCTGGGCCAAGTCCGGGCTCCGGGCCGGGCCCGGGCTGGCTCTTTTGTGCTCGGTCCAGATTGTTTTTTTAGTTTTTTTAATTTTTATATGTATTATATTATATATGTATAATATATGTATATATATAATATATGTATATATAATATATTTTTATATATGTATAATATGTCATATGTAGGTATACACTAGTAGAAAAACGACCAAACTAGACGGAAATTTCCGTCTAGGTTGGTCTATAATCCGTCTAGGTTGGATTTTCTAGACGGAAATCCGTCTAGATAGATTGGTTTATTCTGTTTCCGTCTACTTTGATCCAAACTAGACGGAATTCCGTCTATATTGGCAACCTAGACGGAAACCAACCTAGACGGAAGTAAGATTTCCGTCTAGGTAGACAACCTAGACGGAAATCCGTCTAGTTTGATTATTACAACCTAGACGGAATTTCCGTCTAGTTTGGTCCAGTATAGACGGAATTCCGTCTAGGTTGCTATTTTTCCAGCAAAAAAAATATATTACAATTTGTATTTCCCTGTACAATTACACCAATACATTACATACAATGAATACATCCAACCATCCAAATATAATCAAGATTTTAGACAATTCCATTCAAACCCAAAAATATTCAAATCCAACATAATGCACAGATCCAGCCAATAATATAATCAATTCCAGCATAATAAACAAATCCAACTATCTACTTCAAAATATGCATCAACCAAGACTGTCTAATATATACATCCAACACGCATATAAGTATTGTTATAACAGATAAAGCTGTTCATTGCATTAAAAATATACAAAAAACCTCATGAACCTCATCGGTCGTCGTCGTCTGCAGTATCTCTATCCCGGTGACGAGAACGTGTGCTGCTCCCTCCAATATCTCCACTCTGAATGGTCAATTGAATAATCATTAAAGGGTGTTTAATACATATTAAATATAAATGAATTTATTATTTTAAGAAAAAAATCTCATTACCTGAGTGCTGCTCTGACCAGCACCGGAATTATCGCCAAGCGAGCTTATAATCCGTATAACACCACCAAACGCGCCATGAGGAATCGCACCGCTTAAATATTGCATGACATACCCTAGGAGATCATCCATCGAGTTCGCCGTCAGCGCAACTTTTGTCATCTCATTAGTCACCTGGATATGTAGCTCCTGGTCAATCTTGTCAAGCAAATATGCAGAGATACGTGCGACAAATGGCATAGCCTGGAACCGAGGCGGGGCTGCTCCCATGGATGTAAATGGTGTGGAGGAGGATGCTGTGGATGACCTCATGCTTACGCCGGGTGAAGCTCCAACACCATGCAGAGGATATCTCCCTCTCCTATGTTTAGGGAGAAATAAATATTAAATTTTAATCTCGAATTCAATAATGATAAAAAAATATAAATAGGAACGTAGTATTCAAATAATGAAAATTTTCTACATCCATACCTATTATGACCCATCAAATTCTGTGTGAGAGTAATGTTGTCCTCTGCAGAAAGCATGTGAGGGTCCGGCTCAGATTGTTCCTCCTGCTGCGACATATACACAGTTGCAGCCTTCTTGGATGCAGCCTCGAATCCCTCCTAAAGTACAAATATATAATTATTTCATGGTAAAGACAATGTTATTTGTGTTCTCATTTCCTCATAATATTAACAAAATAGAGTTAATAATACTACTCAAGATATGTATAACTCTCACCACCAAATCGAGATTTGCCTTGATCTTATCTCGATTCTTCTCATCACCCCTATATCTATCACGGAAAATGCCATACGCCGCTTTCGCCCTCAAGTGTATTGGCATTAATGATTTTCCCTGTCATATTATATATATTATCACACTCATAATCATACTAATCATTAAATTCATCAAAACTTTAGATGGAAATCTACCGTATCCTGACAATAAACATCCTCCAGATTGGCATAGGAGTGTGAGCCCAAGTGGTGGTCATGCAGCTTCTTTCTTCTATTTTCTGCTCCCTTCGTGGATTTATTCTTTTTTAAAAGAAAAAAATTAGCAAATATGCAATAAATTAATATCTTAAAAGTATAAAGTAATTTTTATGAAACTAACCTTGGAGGCATCGCTGTCCCAATACATGAGGAGAGCTGTGAAATGAACCTCGTCAACTCGGGGGTCGAGGTTTAAAAACCTCTGCCAGTCCTCCTCATACCTGTCATATGTTTCATGTTTGATCTCATGCCTCCATTGTTTGAGAACTGTTTCAACCTTGACATTGAACACATAATTCCAAGCCCCCTCAAAGTCCTCAAGGCAGAAGCAGTCCTGTATATTTACATACACATTTAGGAAGGATAATTTAATATCAAATACTAATTATTAATAAATAAAAAGTAATAGCAATATGTAGTTACCATAAGCGCTGTCCATATCGCCTCGTATGCGCTCCATGGTAGTTCTCAAAATTGAAAATAAGGGTTGATAATGGTCGCTCTACGCACTAGAACCCCAATATATGCATTCAAGCGGGTCGACCATGGACCAACGGGCAAATTAGAACTATTCCACCGAATTATTGCCCTCATTCCTCTTGGCGGTTGTTTGGAATCAGGCTTACCCCCGCCACGTCTGTTCTCGATGCGATCCGCCTTAGCGCCTACAATAATAACATAATAATATATCATATAATATATAAATGTGAAAATTAAAAATATTTATACAATTTACCATTCGCTATCTCTCTTTCCTTTGCTGCGAGTGCAACCCGTTTTCGTGCCTCAATCAGTTCACGCAGTTCTTCTAATTTTCTCGCAGCACGTGTATGGTACTTCCTTGCGTCAGCCATAGACTTATGAGAGGCTGGAGGTAAAGGTAAACCAAGATAGTCCTGTGTCTTTGGCCGCAAGTCCGTGTGAAATGTATAGGAAGGATATGTAGGTGTCCAAGTATCCCCTACATAAGAAAGGAGAATCATTAATATAGTTTATAATTAACCATTATAATTGAGCATTATAATATTGAATACCTGCATCAGAGGATGGTTCTGGTACTGCATCAGAGGGGCCAGGTGATGAGTAACCCGCATCTGCAACAAATGATCACTATTAGCTAGATAATTAATAATTGATAAAATATATTAAAGTATTAATTAATTTTTATACCTGTATCGGGAGGAGATAGTGTATCATCAGCACCAGTACCAGGGGTGATACTACGTGATCGATCACCCTCGGGGCTAAAGAGTCTCCTCACCCTCCTCATCTGTAAATTCAATTATTAACATAGTTAAGAAAAAAAATATACATGCTCATAAGATAAGTTATTATGAAATGCATTGTTCTTATTATGATTAGCTAAAAAAGTTTAATGCAGTGTAACATATATATTACATACCTACATCCAACGCCACATTCTGTGCGTAAGAGAATTCTTGCCAAACATCATCAGATGAACCAATTGGTTCACTATAATTATATTCACTTTCTTCAATATTTTTTCATTGTTATTAGGTAGAACAACAGATCTTGGCTCCTTGTACAAAACCACCCAATCAGATATGACATTCGGATCTCTCACGAAGAAGCACTGATCAGCTTGTTCTGCAAAAATGAATTTCTCATCCGTATATACTTCTCGATGGAGATTGACAAGTGTAAATCCATAATGATCCTTTTGCTTTTTTGCAGGACACCACCGAACCTTGAACATCGTGTAAGTACATTGTTTTGGTTTACCAAACCCGTAAATTACCTCAACAATATCCTCTAATTGGCCATAATATAGTATGTCAGCTAGAATTGGGTTCTGATCTCTTGTACTTGAAAAACATTCTTGAGCAAACAAGCCCATGACCCCACTGTTCTGAGTTACCCTCCTATCATCAGTCTCTAGCGTTCGAAATTTATATCCATTGACCAAATGCTCATTATAACGTCTCACTTCATAATAAGGGCGTTGTGCATGTATAATAATTTCATCTGGTAACGTAGTACCATCAAGAAGTGATTTATCAACCTAAGACAAAAAAATTCAGAATATTTAGGGGATGTTATATTATGAATGTTCATAAATTAATTGTTAAATACTTACATCAAATCTTAACCAATCAGAAAATTCTTTCCTATGTCTTTTCTGAATATTATGCGCTGCATTCCTACCGGTTGTTTCATTCTTTAGCTTCTCCAAATGTCGCCTACATAAATAATATATAAGTTTGCATTGCGAACATTATGTAAAATGAATAGTCTCATCTATATTTCTGGTGTTATTTGTTACCTTCGATAGTCTGCGAACATATCAAGGTTTTCCAGCACATATGCATGAATTTGTTCTAAGAGAGATCTCGGATAATTTTCACGCTTTCTCTCCTTATCTGGTACTTGAGCCGTGGTTTTCTTCTGGCGCATGTAACGTGATGCAAAAATAAAGCATTCATTTGCCACGTATCCTTCAGCTATCGAGCCTTCTGGACGAGCTCGATTGCGAACATTATGTTTCATGGAGCCCAAGTATCTTAGAATCAAAATAACTAATTATTAGCACGGTAATTTCAAAAACGCATATACAAGTAATGAATGCAAAAAAAATATAATTTACCTCTCAATCGGATACATCCAACGATAAGTAACAGGTCCGGCGATTCTAGCCTCTCTTGCAAGATGCTGAGTAAGATGGACCATAACCGTAAAAAAAGAAGGAGGGAATATTACTTCCATATTGCATAGAGTAACTCGGACCTCAGCTTCAAGTTTTTTAAATTCATCTACATCTATGACTTTAGAGCATAATTTTCTGAAAAACCCACAATACTCAATAATAATCTTCGACGCTTCTTTATCCATATTGTTACGGATTGCAACAGGAAGCAATTGATGGAGAAGAACGTGATAATCATGGGTCTTCAGACCTAAGAGTTTTCGCTCTTGCACTTGGACATTATTTGAAATGTTAGCAGAGTAACCATCCGGAGACTTTACTGATTTGAGAATTTCACAAAATCGTTGCATCTGCTCATTTGACAGTGTAACACGAGACGGAGGCAACTTTAATTTTTTAAGTCCAACATCTTGAGCTTGCAAATCATTTCGGATATTCAAAGCAGTCAGATCTTGGCGCGCCCGTAGATCATCCTTCGACTTGTTTGCATCTTGTAGGAGAGTTGATACTATGTTATCACATATATTTTTCTCAATATGCATGACATCTAAGTTGTGGCGGATTTTAAGATTTTGCCAGTAAGGTAGCTGAAAGAAGATACTAAATTTAGTCCATCCTCTAGGTAATTTTTGGTCTTCTTCCTCAACTTGCATTTTTCGGACCTTTCGCTTACGCTTCAGTGGCCTTTTTGACTTGTAATAATCTCTTACTCTGAGCGGGCTAAATTTAGAATATCGATTTTTTCCAAACACAACTTTTGGAAACCCCTCAAGTAATTTTACAATCTCATTACCTGTCAGCTGACGCGGCTTCATTCTCTTCTCAACTGTGCCATCAAACATAGCTGATAACTTCCTGTACTTATGACTCAAGGGCAACCACCTTCGATTAAACCAATAACAACTCTTTCGGCTATGTGGTAATTGAAGAGCTTCAAATTCAGGACCACATACAGGACAAGCACACTTTCCCTTTGTGGAATACCCAGACAGATTAGCATAGGCTGGAAAATCATTAATCGTCCATAATAGAATAGCACGTAATCTAAACGATTCTTTTAAATGGGCATCATATGCTACAATACCCTCAGACCATAGTTGTTTCAGCTCATCAATTAGAGGCTCTAAGTAAACATCAATATCATTTCCAGGTGCATGCTTACCGGGTATCAGTAATGAAAGTATCATAAATGGCTGTTTCATACAAAGCAATGGAGGTAAATTATATGGCATTAGTACAACTGGCCAAGTAGACCAACCAGAGCTCATTACCCCAAATGGATTGAATCCGTCACTTGACAGACCCAGTCTTACATTTCTGCAATCTTCGGCAAATCGAGGATAAATTTTATCAACATGCTTCCAAGCTACCGCATCAGCAGGATGTCTCAATTTACCATCATCTACTCGATCTTCCTTGTGCCACCTCATATTTTTCGCTGTTTCTTTGTTCATGTACAATCTTCGCAATCTAGGAGCTAATGGAAAATGTCGAAGCACCTTGGCTGGAATTTTCTTCTGTGTTATCTCTGTCTCCGTTGTAATCCTTATTGAAGAATTTGTACGTTGTTTCCACCTAGAAACTCCACATGTCGGACATTCTTGAAGGTCTTTATTGGCCTTGTGGTACAAAATACAATCATTCGGACATGCGTCAATCTTATTATAATCTAGACCCAGAGCAGCGACAATCTTCTCAGCTTGATAAGTTGTTTGGGGTATGCTATTCACTCCTCCAGGTATTACAGTTCGAAGCAAATCAAGAAGCATTTCAAAATAATTATCTGACATACCGCTAAGTGTCTTAATGTGTAGGAGTTTTAGCATAAATGAAAATCTGGAGTACTCGGTACATCCCTCATATAAGTCCTTTTCACTATCTTCTAGTAGCTTCAATATTCGTTCTATTTCTGCGGAGGAATGCATATCATCAATATTTTCGGCACTTCCATCATCTCCTACTTCTTCAGCTTCAACTTCGATATCATCTTCACTTTTATCTCCGATATCATCCTCGACATTATCATCACCCTCAAATTCCCTAGGTCGAGGAAAAATATCATTCAACATTGTTTCTGTGTCATCTATTCGTTGTCCACCGGACGTACCGACACGCACATTTGGATCCTCATCTTCAGTGATACCTTCCCCATGCCAGTTCCAATATTTATAATTTTCATCAAAACCTGATTTCATTAGGTGGATCCGTATATCATTACTATTCAGCAGTTTCAAATTCCTACACATGCAACAAGGACAATACATAGCACCACTTGCTAATTTTCTCGGATTCATTTCTGCATAACGTATGAAGGCTTCACATCCCTCATTGTATCGCGTGTCACGAAATCTATGAAGCCGTGGGATATCTATCCATGATTTGTCAGGAATTACCCTCATCTGTAAATTATATATAATTATTAACTACGACAAATCATACAACTACTAGTAACATTCATGACTCTTATACATACAACACAAATCTAACATACGTTCATATATCATTTAACAATATAAATTTAGTTTTACATAAAATATATTTGAAACGTACGTAGAAACTAATTACACTAATTGATCGGCTGTCATAGGAAGGCTTCTATCCATTAAGAATATAGTAGTGCTTACATCCAACTTCATATACTTTGTATATTTTCATTTCTTGAAAATTTCGGCAGCACCTACCCGCTGTTCTCCCTGTACACTGTGCGGATGTTATTATGCGTATCAGCAATAGCCCGAAACGCAGAACAACATACGCTTATTGTACACGGAGAACAACGAATACGTGCTGCCAAAACTTCCAAGAATGAAAATATACAAAGTATACAAAGTTGGATGTATGCACTACTATATTCCTAACCCGTCCGAGAAGGACAGATCCAATAATTACGAATTTCAGTACCAATTTTTTATTCCTATAATATAAAATAAACGCTCATTTTTGGAAGAAAACTTCGTCTCCTACCCCAATCTGAGTCGTATATCATATATTATAAGTCCAAATAATTGGATGTAATTATTGGACGGAAGTCTAGGGATAACGTTATTTTTTTATTCACCTAAATTGGATTATAACACATTATAAA
>BQKN01005781.1:0-12839 GCA_022839385.1 Asparagus kiusianus | reverse complement strand
CCCTTTCGTCTAAGTTACTGCTATCACAAAGACTAGGGTCAAGCTTGTCCATCTCGAGCGTACGTAGATCAGTTTCTTCTTCAATTAGTCAAGAACTAGTCAAGACGTTACTTTCTCTTTGTACATTGCGATAACATCCGAGTTTCCATAGAACACTAGATTGAGTGCAAACTCTTTGAGAGGAGATTGATGTTGAGCGTCGTGTGGAAGCGTGCTCGCAAACCAATCGAGCCGGTGAGCAATGAGAGAAGAACCAAACACGAGTGCAGTTCACAAAAATAACAACAAAAATCACACAAACATAGAGATTTACGTGGTTCGGTAAATTGCTTACGTCCACGGGGAGATCGAGGATGGCGAGATTTCATTAGAGAAATACAGCGGATTACAACTCACACAATCTCTCAAATATAACCGTAACCAAAGATCTCAACTCCCTCACGATTAACAATTTCCTAGAGGTGAGAACATGGCTATCCAATTCCTTCTTTCGTGTATATGTACTTAAACATTATGAAATTCGATGCAACATTTTTTGCCCACCGCGTACATCACACACGTGTAAAATGAATCAAGTTAATTTATCGAACATTTAGCAAGTGATTATCCGTGTCCGACGTGTTTCAGACCAAAATGAAATCACCATCTCTTTCGAAAATCCAATCACTATCCGTTATTATGTCGAATATAAATCGTATACCATACTCAGAGAGAGATGGCCAGAGCAATGCTCTTCCATACAAAAAGATGCATGAAAATCACATCTAAACAAAAGCAATTAGCACTAATTAATTTGAGATATTGGGAGGGGGTGGGTAATGGAAAAGGATTGATGGTAACAACTTCACTCCAAATTCACATCAAGCCTCTTGCTAAAGTTGAGGACATTTCACCAAAAAGTAAAGACTAACATTAGAAAGCTTCATGTACCTAAGATCTTCACTAAAATATGGTAATTCCTGTGAGAAAGAAAATCTTCCGAATAGAGAAAAGATTATGGTTTTAGTGTACAACGTAAGTGAAAACGAGGTCTTCGGTTGTTGTTGGATTAACTTAATTATAAAAGTGATTACTTCTGATTGAAATTTTCATTGGACTGTTGATATGAATGTTGACTAATCATCAGACGGTGGACCCTAGCTATCTCCCGTGAGAACCGTTTGTTGGATTTGTTAATGCTGGCAACAAGAAAGAGAGAAAAAGAAAGAGTAAGTGGTAAGGATATATAAGAATTGTTATATTGAGTTAATATAAAATTATTATATAATTAGTGGTAATTAAGGATAAGAATTCAAAGCAAAGTCATTCTTCAATCCAAAGAAAGTTAGGAGTTTCACCAGTGAAATTGTGTTGGTTGGTTTGCCTCAACTCTAAACTAGAAACTAAATGAGTAGGGTCTGAATCTTTATGTTTGGTGTCCTCATCCACCTCTCCAATTAATAATAGTAGGGCTTGAATTCTGAAGAGATCCAGGGGTTAGTTAGCTAGATTCAATGCTGTGTATATTTAGCTAAATCATGAAAACAAGCTAAGTTGGGCGATGTAGCTAAATAGAGATGGCCAGAGCTAGCAAAAATATCTTTTCATAAAACTCATAACAACTGACACACATAAGAAGGTCTGAGGTTCAGAATATCAAAATTGGTAACACAAAGTTATACAGGCAAAAATAAGAAACAAATCTAATTCTATACAACATTAATTATGTCAAAGGAAACTATCACTACATAAAATTTTAACGGGATGATGAGGGTGAGAATTATAATTTTAACATTAACATGCTCCTGTAGTTTGATCATCTTTTTATCTGCTAAAACCTACACTCACTAAGCGGAACTTTTTTCATATCCTCTTTAGAAATTCGTCCAGTAAGATTCTAATCTAGGTTGCTTTGACATGATGTGAAAAGACTATCACTTTACCAAAACTTTAATGTTATGGTGAAAGTTGAAGGCTATAATTTGCTACTCTCACAAATTCTGCTGACAGAGGCCGCGGAAAACTATGCAAATCAATTTTTGATATTTGGACCAATAGAAATGAACCTAAACTGATCTACACCAAGATTCTAAACCTTGGAATTTTTTTCTTTCTTTCTTTTTTTTTTCTTTTTTTTTTTTGGTTGTTAAGGGTTGAAACATAATTTTCCTTTTTCTCTACAATTGAGTGGACCAACTACACATGTGATCTATGCAGTATGCAATAGTGAAGTTAGCAAAATGTGGACAAACTACTTTTTCTGGCCATTCATCATCACTAACGGTATGTTTGTACAAGTGCAAAGAAAAAAGAAGAACATGGAGGTAAAAAAGAGGAAAAGTTGCTCTTGATTCTTGCATGTGCTGTAGGGTTTGCACAACATTTGGATGGAAGATCCTACTCAAATGAAAGTCATGTGTCATGGAATAAAAAGAGGCATTTTAGATGACAATCTTAGGGTAGAGATCTCTCATAGTGGAAAGAATAAAAGGACATACTTAGATCTCCCATTAATTTGGGATGTTTCAGAAACCCCCAAACAAAAAGACCAGAATATCCTTCTCAAATCAATGCTCGTTGATTCTAATTAGTAATCTTATATCTACATGAGTGTTCATGTCAAGAAGTTAATTGTATGGGTAAGTGGATATTTGAAAGAGTTTAGCATCCGTTAATCTTCCTGATGACTGATTAATCAAGAGAAAGTGGATTCCTATATAAGTAACAACCGTTAGAGGGCTGAAGATGATCTTTACGATGTGCCTTCTGATGTTCAAGTTAGCGATAGATTAAGCAAGTTTGTAGAATGCAGATTATAGTTTTAGGGCATTATCTAGCATACATTGGTATAGTGGGGTTTGTTCACTATTCATGGAGAACTTGTGTGGGTGGGTGGGTGGGTGGGTGGGGGGGGGACTAAGTTAATTTGACCGGCCATTGCAATCAGTCGTTCCTATTCCACTTTACATGTGTCAGCAATCAGTTGACTAAGTCACCTTTGTATTTAATGCGATAGTGACAAAATAGCTGAAGTGCCGGTATCGTCCGAGGAGTCATTATGACTTCAGCCTAAGAAGTCATTATGACTCCGGCCATGCATTAAATGCGATGGGGAATGGGTGGCGAAGCCGATAGGTTGTTGTCATTCAAGCAGTCTGAGTAGAAGAAGTCTTTCATCTTGGAGTTGGATTCCTTCAGCAGGTCCTGACTTGACAATGTCATTCAACTCGGACTCATACCGCTAGAGAAATCGACAGCGCCCTCACCTGGGTCGGGCTTTCAGATTATAAAACTCGGCCAGTTAATCATGACACATGGCCGGCCCTTAGGAATTCATTACACTTCGTGATTCTCAAGATATCACGGTGAGATTTTTGAGATCAAAGTAAAGAAACTATTAAAATACAATATATTTTTATTAGAAAAAAGAAGAAGAAAAGATGCCAATTCTTTTTGTTCCTTATATATCTTTTTTCTTCCCGTTGAAATGTGAACCAAATATACGAGAACAACGTCTCCTTGTACGACCACCAATAATATAAATTGTCAATATTCATGACATTGATAGAACAGCCCAATAATTTGTAGTTCTTTGTTGCTCATTTGACTAACAGTGCAATTCATATTTTGTATGTATCTAACTCTACTTTGTCAGAGGTTGTGCTACTTCTACAATTAGAATGGTCCCAAAAAAAAACTCTACTTTTGTTAGAGGTTATGCTACTTCTCTACAATTAGAATGGTCCAAAAATGTACGAGATATTGATGGACGGTGGCCGTAGGCCGCTCGATCAATATAATTGATAAGGCAAGTATTTCTCGCAAGTTGAACTCGCAAAACGTTTGTGACTAGCTAGCTAAAGCGTTCGTTGTGGATTAATCATACGTAAAATTATTTTAATACAAGGTCAGCAATGAAATTAACTATAAGTGAGAACAATTATTGTGTACAAAGAACAATTCTTTATCTACGTAGATCAAGGTATAGCGATGAAACTTCTCCCATGAGTATCCATGTGCACGTACGTGTGAGGCTTTTAACCTATGGGGGTAAGTGTCTATACAGAATTTTCACAAAGCCTCTTCTAATTTTTTTTTTCCTTGAATTTTTAAAAAGAAAGTTTTTATCTTGTTTTTTGAGAGTAGTGGGGGATAAAACAACTTGTAATATCTATTAAGAGTTTAAAGAGATTTTTCGAATACATTTGTACTTGTTAAATTCTCATTAAGCTCTATAAATGTTATGTTCTCCTTGTTACATTATATTTTAAAACTTAATACCTGTATACATTGTTTCATTTTGGTAGGTAAGGCTACTGGGTGAAGATTTTTTTAATCCCAAGTGAATTGTGACTTGACTTTCAAAGATAAAAGAGACAAAAATTTCACTCAGATGGTCTATCCGCCAAAAGGAAGCTACGGTGATGATGTAGAAACGGGAACGACGGCGAAGAAATTCGGACAAATTGACGAAGGGATATTTTGGAGGTGGTCGACCGGAAACGTGCACGAGTATAGGGTGTGTTTCTGCACTCTGGTCGGTCGACCGTCGCGGTCGACCGCCAAACCCTGTAATCGATTTTTGGTTTATATCGTTTGCCACGGTCGACCACGACTTTGCAGTGGTTGATCGCGTGTTGGGTTTAGGCCTGGGCTTGGTTTCCTGTTCTGTTTAGATCTGTGTTTTGATATATATTGAAATACAATTTTAGGGTTTTATATTGATCAGAATTTGTTCTGAATTGAGAGGGATAAGTGGTGATTTTGAGCTTTCTTGTGAGAGCAAATTGGTGAGAGTTGAGAGCTTTGTTTGAGAGATTAATTTGAGGATTTGTGAGTGATTTGTAATCTCTATTTCGTGTTCTCTCTCTCTCTAATAGTGAAAACCCCTCTCCTTCTTACCCCGTGGACGTAGGCAACTTGCCGAACCACGTAAATATCTTGTTTTTGAGTTTGTGTTGTTATTTTTTATTTGATTCTGTGTGTGCCTTCTCTCTCGGCAACTTTGTGGATTCCACTGTGCCGCCGCACTACAAGTGGTATCAGAGCTTCGGGCTACACTTGGGGTTTGGTGGAGGAGTAGATCGTTTTGGAAGATCTTCTAGGGTTTTAATTGGAGATAAAGGTGGAATTTTTTTAGTAAAAAAATCAACCTTTTATCAGTTTGGATATATTCTTCAGTTTGTTCTGTATTAGTTTGTTGGTGCTTTGAGAAAGATGGCTGGGAAAGAAGATGCACCGGGTGTTGAGAGTGATACTTCTGGCGTAAAGACCATTCAAAGTTTGAATATCCACTCTACAAAGATAGATATGGAGAAGTTTAATGGCACAAACAACTTTGGTTTATGGAGATGTGAGGTTTTGGATGCGCTAAACGCGCAAAATTTGGAGGATACTTTGGAATTGGATAGCAAGCCGGATAATATTAAAGAAAAGATTTGGAAAAAAATGAATCGGATGGCGTGTGGCATCATTAAGTCTTGTTTAACACATGATCTAAAATACAATATGATCAATGAGACTTCTGCAAAGAAGATTTGGGAGATTCTTAAAAGTAAGTATTTGACAAAGAGTGTTGAAAATTGCTTGCACTTGAAGGGGAGACTTTACCTTTTCCAGTTGAAGAAGGAAATCTCAAATGGTGATCGCATGAACAACTACACGAAGCTTCTTGTGGATTTGACGAATGTGGATGTTATCATCGAGGATGAGGATAATGCATTGTTGTTGTTGAGTTCCTTACCAGATAAAGAATATGCGACCTTCGTTCTTACCCTAATCAATGGGAATGTGTCTCTTTCGTATAGTGAGGTCACCACTGCTCTTGTAAATTATCAGCTAAGGAAGAAAGACAATGAGTCTTCAAATGACACGATAGCAGAGGCATTGACCGCAAGAGGGAAAAGTCCAAACCGAAAGAATTAGAAGTCACAGTCTAGAGTAGAGCATCCTACATTTGGCAAAGATTAGTGTGCTTGGTGTAAAGAGACTGGTCATTAGAAGAAAGATTGTCTAAAGCTTAGCGATGAATGAAGAACAAGCAGAAGGGAAAAGGAAAACAACCATCATCAGAAGCAAACATCGTCGAATCGGATGGTAATATTTCCGACTCATCTGTTTTTTTGCTCTCTATTCGTCCTACAGTTTGCTATTTGGAGGAATCCGAGTGGATGTTGGATAGTGGTACAACCTATCATGTGTGCCCTAAAAGAGAATGATTCTCTAGTTTTAAGAATCTGAATAGTGGTGTAGTGTACATGGGTGGTAACCGTGCATGCCAGATCCTTGGGATAGGTAAAATTTGCATCAAGATGTATGATGGGATAGTTAGAGAGTTACATGGTGTGATATATGTTCCTTCCTTGAGGAAGAACTTGATCTCGATTGGAGCTTTAGTTGGAGAGGGTCTGAAAGTTTGTATTGAGGACATGGTTCTCAAGATTGTGAGAGGCTCTCGTATAGTGATGAAAGGCGTCAGGAGGAGTAACTTGTACTACTTGACTGGAAGTACAGTGACAGGTGAAGGGCTGACGACTTCTATTGATTCAACTAGACTAGGGCATTTAGTGCTGGACCATTCCAGTATTGATTTGGAGAAAGGTGCATTGACCTGCAGTTTGAAGTCCAGTAAACATTTTGATGTGAGCAAGAAGACCGAAGTGAAGTTTAGCACCTCTATTCACCGAGCTAAGGGTCTTCTAGATGGAGTTCACGTGGGCGCTTGGGGCCTTCCAAGGAGGTATCATTGGGTGGTAATAGATATCTGGTTTCCTTTGTTGATGATTGTTCTAGGCATATTTGGGTTGCAACCAAGTCCCGTTTGAGTAAAGTCCTAGTAGTCTTCAACTGGTGGAAGAAGTGTATAGAGACTAAGACAGACAGAAAATGCAAAGTACTCCATTCTGATTTTGGTATGAAGTACAAGAAGGAACCGTTTCTGTATTTGTACCATGCTCAGGGCATTTTGAGACACTTCGATGGAAGAGAAATCTTGGAGCAACTAGATGGGATAGCAAATTTAAAGAACCGTGCCTTGCTAGAGAAGGAACGGTGTTTGTTGTCAAGCAGAAGTTTGTAGAAGAGGTTCTGGGCTGAGGTTTTGACATATTCGAGTCATTTTATTTATAGGTTGTCGTCTGCTGTAATTGGAGGTAAAACTCTATTGGATAGTTAGTCTGGTAGTGTCACTTTTGATGAGGCTTCGATGATGGAGCCTATTGACTCTCAGCATGTGGAGAGTTTTGGACAAATCATAGATGTATCGCAGCGGGTGGAGAGTGATGTCACTTCACGTTTGATGGAGACTACTCCTTGTTCTCCAGATCATTCTGTATTGTTTGGGATTCTAGCTGAAGTGACACAGTTTAGGGATCAGATAGTTGACGTTGATACAGGTGATGAGTTTGAGGATCAGGAACCGGAGGTTCAGGATCAGATTTCGAATGTAGTGGGTGGACACAGCTCAGATTTAGCTATGATTGGTAATTTCTTCTACATATAGAGTTGAGGGGTTAAGCTCCAAGACAGAGTTGGTAGGGAGAGATGCAAGTTTGGAAGAGAGTTTGTCTTTTCACTTTGAGGCCAACAGGGGTGTGATCAGTTGCAGGTTGGTTAGTGTTGATGATCGAAAGGTTGGTGAAGGATTGAGAATTATTCTAATTGATTGAGGTCGTTTGTGGCCATTTGGATGAACTACATGAGGTTTGATTCCTTAGGCAAGAGGATACGTAGACAGTCATTTTGATGCAGCCGGAATGATGAGTTGATACCGATATTTTGGAGTTTGTTCGCATTCTCATTTGGGCTCTTGACTTGTTGTGGATTGAGTCTGTTGTCGTAGATTGTTCCACTTCGTACTGGACGTAACAAGTGAGATGTTTGATTTGGTTGATGTCGGCTCAATTTTGGAAAAACTTCACCGAGGTTGAGAATTATAGAAATGGGAACAACGGTGACGAAGTTCAGGCAAATTGACGAAGGGAGCATTTTGGAGGCCGTACGGTCAACCGTGATGACTTCGGCGGTCGACCGGAAACGTTCACGAGTTTAGGGTGTGTTTCTGCACTCTGGTCGGTCAACCGCCGTGGCCGACCGCTAATCCCTATAATAGATTTTTGGTTTTTGTCGTTTGTCACGGTCGACTGCGACTTTGTTGGCGGTCGACCGCGAGTCGGGTTTGGGCCTGTGCTTGGTTTCCTATTCTGTTTGGGTCCGTGTTTTGATATATATATTGAAACACGATTTTAATGTTTTATATTGATCAGAATTTGTTCTGAATTGAGAGGAATAAGGGGTGATTTTGAGCTTTCTTGTGAGAGCAAATTGGTGAGAGTTGAGAGCTTTGTTTGTGATATTAATTGAGAGTTTGTGAGTGATTTGTAATCTCTATTTTGTACTCTCTCTCTCTCTAATTGTGAAAACCCCTCCCCTTCTTGCCTCGTGGGCATAAGCAACTTGTCGAATCACGTAAATCTTCTGTTTTTGAGTTTGTGCTGTTATTTTTTATTTGATTTTGTGTGTGCCTTCTCTCTCGACAACTTTGTGGATTCCCCTGCGCCGCCGCACTACAGATAATAAATAATATCGACTACGTGTAAATTTTTTTGAATACATATCATCTTTTCATTGCCTGGTGTACAAGCTTTACAAAAATTATTGAGAAGGAAGAAAAGAATTGAATGATGGAATTTATTGCAGTAATATCAAAATAATAATAATAATGCTATAAATGTGGATGATGATTATCTAGGTTTGGGGACCAAAGAGGGTGACAGGGTGAACAAGGAAGAGAAAGCGTGGGTATACAAATACAACTAAGCCACGTGAATAGTGGGTCATTCTCGTTGTCGGCCTGAACCAAGACCCCTCCATTTCTTTAATTATTTCTCTTTTATTGTTTTTTTTATCATATTTTAGTTCTTGATATTTTATTTTACATACACGCTCCTGCTCTGTTTGCTACTGCTTCTATGACTTTTGTCACCGTCACGATCTTCTCCTAAAATTCCCATTTCTTTGGATTTTAATTTCTCAGCATTTGCTCTAGTGTATATAAAGTTAAATACTGACAGTGTCAACGCCAGCTCGTTAGGAATCTAGAATGCCACCTGTCATTTTACTTCTGTGTCAAAAACAATCGAGTAATAAAAGGGACAATTTAAAACAAATAGCTGGAATAATCCCGTGTTTGCTACGCGAGAATGAAATTGTTGATTACAATTATCAAATACGGGGTTTGCGCGTAAATTAGAAGAGTATTAGGGTCCTCAAGTTTCTTCTAATAGCTAGTTCGGGAGCCTGCAACCCTTTTCTGCACATAAAAACTCGTGAGAGGTCGGAGTTGGGTTCTCTGGTTGTTCCTCCGACGATCAAGTCAGTATATGAACTTGAGTAGGAAAATGTGAGATGATGAAGAAAATTTCAAAGTTATATCAAAAGACAAGAGAGTTATCTTGAGCTGTATTGCTTCATTTTATAGAGAATCAGAAAGGTAGATAGGTACTTTGAGCCGAGTCCAAGCAGATAGCTGACTCGATAGACAGCTGACAGATGTCGACTGCTGGTGAAGATGGGCCATCAGTGTGGTTAGTGCTAAACGATAGCATCTGCTTGGTACTAACGGAGCCTGATAAGTCATAAAGACTTTGGGGACTATAGCAATGATGATTTTGTCAGAGCAATTAATGCAAGGACAAGTGGTTGTCGACGTGGGGTTCGATAAAACTACTACCTCTTCAGTTGTTCGGTTGAAGGCTGACAAACATCATCTTTTTAGTCAGCTACGCAAGTTGTCGGCTGATATAATGTTCCGAGTGTGGATTATTCGCAGAGGCGATTGGTTGGGTTGGACGATAAGTACCGTCTTTTTACTCGGGTATGCAAGTTGTCGGCTAATAGAGTTGGTCGCATGGGCAGCTTAAG
The DNA here is from genome assembly GCA_022839385.1 of Asparagus kiusianus. Classification (NCBI taxonomy): domain Eukaryota; kingdom Viridiplantae; phylum Streptophyta; class Magnoliopsida; order Asparagales; family Asparagaceae; genus Asparagus; species Asparagus kiusianus. The sequence continues at coordinate 2,939 of BQKN01005781.1, read as the reverse complement.
TCGTCCAAGTTGTACACACGTCTAATTAGTCGTTGTGCTGGACACTAGTTAGTTTGCCAATGGAGGTTAACATTAAGTTATTTTTAGGCTATAACAAGAATGTTTATATCCGTTCTCACATTTAGGTGCAATTTACATAATAAAGTAGGAATTAACGTATTTATATATTATATAATTTATTGATTCCTACTTTGGTGGGAATGCTCATTCCGCTTAATAGAATGAGAATGAGCACTCTAACTTGAAAAAAATGTAAACGAGCATTCTAACTTCAAAGAAGGGGTTGTGTTTGGTCGGAGAGAATGATGAAGTAAGAATTGACATTCTATTCTCATTCGTTCCTATGTAGCAAACTAGGCAAAGAGTTTTTGTGTAGGTAAAAAAGTATTATCTTGTAGTTTAAAAAAAAGACTTGAATGTTTTTGTTTGCCAAAAGTAAATAAAACACATTGATTGATTTTCTAACAATTTTGATTCAAACTCTTTCAGTGGTATGCTACGGGGATATAGAGATTGCAGTTAGGCATCCATTATTGATGTTAATATAAGTTGTCCTCTTATTCTCTCAAAAAAAAAATATAAGTTGTCCTCTTCTACCAGCCTGTTTGTTTCGCAAAAAAATGCAGAAAGTGGGGGAAAGTGGGGGAAAAGAAAATAATTTTTGATGTTTTTCTCCACTTTCAGAGGTTTGGTTCGTCAAAGCTATAAAAGAAAGTGGGGGAAAGTATGAGCTGTCACTATATTATTGGTTGATGTGAGTAATTTTTGATGTTTTCCTCCACTTTCCTTGTTTTGATTTTTTTTCTTGTGTTTGGTTCATTCTTAAAAGTGGGGGAAAATAGATGAGATGAGATGAGATGAGATGAGTTGTCACCATATTATTGGATGATGAGATGAGATGACTTTTCCTTTGTAATCCTTATTTTTTTTGGGGGCTGTTTGGTTGGTTTCCTAAAAACCAAAATATAGAAATGAAAACTAAGAAATATCAAAAAGTACAATTTCACACATTTCCATCCCTAAAACTCACCCACAACATCTAATAAAATATTATTTTTATCCAACAACTCATCCACCACATCTAATAAAATATTATTTTCACCCAACAACTCATCCATCACATCCACCACATCTAATAAAATATTATTTTCATCAACAACATCACTCAACTCATCTCATCTCATATTTAAAAATTACCCACATCATCCAATAAGATTGTGACAACTCATCACATCTAATTAACATTTCATTTCTTTGTTTTCATCCCAAAAAGTTGTGAAAACGCATTTCTTAATCTTGGATCACATCACTCAATAATACAATGACAGCTCATCTCATCTCATTTCATTTCTTATTTTTAAGAATGAACCAAACAAACTTTTTTAAGAAATTGGTTTCTTATAATTCATTTCTTTATTTTTTTGGCCAACCAAACAACATCAAAACAAGTTTTCTTAAAAAATCACTCACATCATCCTATAATAAGGTGACAACTCATCTCCATTTTTTTGATTTCTTCTTTTTTTTAGCAAACCAAACACTCCCAAAATAATTCTTTGATTTTATAGTTTTCCATTTCTTTGTTTTCCAATTTTTTAGGGCAAACAAACAGCCCCTTGGAGGAAAGTGATGGAAGGAAATTTTAATGAGATGTGATGAGTTGTCACCATATTATTGGATGATATGAGTAATTTTTAAAGATGATAGAAAATGAAGAAAAGTGGGGGATAGTGAGTTAGATGAGTTGATTGATGTGACTCATTTTTTGTGTTTTGTTTATTTTTAAAAGTATGAAATGAGATGTGGTGGGATGAGTTGTCACAATATTATTGGAGGAAAGTGGAGAAAGTGAAGAAAAGTGGGTTTTGGAAAGTGGAGAAAAATGAAAAAGTGAAGGAAAGTGGGGGAAACGAAACAAACAGGCCCCCAAATATGAATAAGGATGAGGATAGTGGTCGCGTGTCGAGCTCATGTGAATAATTTATATGATGTAACCCAAGCAATGACAGATCCAAAAACAAATTTCTTAGAGGAACACATCTATTACATAAAACTAAAAATTATTATAAAAAATATAATACCCGATGGAAACGAACTGAATGCACTCTACCAGCTTCATTTAAATCACATTAATTTAATTTGCATGACAGATTAACAAAAAGTGGGTGTTTTAACTAATGATTTAGTTAAATGGACAAATTTTAAAAAACGACCTCTTTCCACATTTAATCCCCAAAAAAGACCCATTTTCATAATATTTTCAAAAATCGACTTGGTTTCAGCATTGGCGCTGAAACCAGGTCGGTTTTTGTGAAAAAACTTCCGAAACTTCACGGGAGTTGAACTCCCGTGAAGTTTAGTAAAGCTGCTAAACTTCACGGGAGTTTAACTCCCGTGAAGTTTTGAAAGGTTTTTTTTACAAAAACCGATCTGGTTTTGAAACCAGATCGGTTATTGTAAATATTATGAAGATTGGTTTGTTTTTGGGATTAAATGTCGATATGAGATGGTTTTGAAAATTTGTCCTTACTTAAATGGGTCACTTTGCCCTACTTTATCTTGATCAAACATTAAAATTAAAAATAAATAATACGCACGAAAACAGGGAAAGAGGAGCTCTGAATGCCAAGGAATCATATGGATCAGAGTCTCGTGCAAAAAAGCAGCTTCCATTCTTTCTTCTTTTTTCCTTCACTCAGATTTTTCGCGGAAAAAGGGAGCGTGGTAGGGAATATTTTGGTCGGCTGCCTCTGCTCAACCCCAATAAACATTAGAAGATGAAAATAGATAAATAAATAAATGTGGCCCCTTGTGTATTAGACTGTTAGCTCACTGGTGCAATGAGGGTGTTGCGTTAGTCAGGTGCATTTAATCTTGAGCTAAAATTAAGGAAGATCATCATAGAAAAAGCGATCCAACGATGTTCGGATTCCCAAATC
>BQKN01005774.1:0-12636 GCA_022839385.1 Asparagus kiusianus | reverse complement strand
TCATATGCAAAGAGACCAAGTAAACAAATATATATATATATATATATCATTAAGGAAAAAGTGTTACAAGAGTCTTAAACATAAATATATCAATAAGATATATATCAAAAATAAAAATATTCAAAAGATCAAATGTTTAATCAATAAATCCAAAAAAAATTCATACACCATCAAACATAAATCGTATAGATATATTATTATAAAAATGGTGTCTCAATACACAAACATATATAGATTTATGAAATCAAAAGACTGGAAAAACATGAGAATCATGAAAAAAATATTTTTAATTGCAAACAAATCATGAGAGCCATGACAATCATGACAATCATGAAATTTCAAATGAAAATTAAATCAATCAAATGAAATCATAAATCAAAATCTAAACAATAATAATATAAAAACATGCTTAATCTATAAATCATCCTTTTTGAAGAAGTGATCAACAATTAGTAATGTCAAAACATTTTTATGTTTTATCCACAAAGGTTAAAAGAAAAATGCTTAGGATAAAACAAAATCATTATGAATAATATTATTTTTGACAAGAGACATAATTATGCTAAACCCTTGGATCTTGTTTCAACCTATATAAACTTTAAGCACCCGGTAAACATGATTTGAAAATAAATACCCAATAAATCTGGGATGTTACTCAAACACAAACCTCTCATCAAAATTAAAGCCAATAAAAATAAAAATAAAAGTATTGACTTTTAAAAAAAATTGTTTTTAATTTCAAAATTTTCAAAACACGTTTTTCAACCAAGAAATGAAAAATATAAAAACTAAAAATCTTGATTTAAAAATCAAAAAGATTTTGGCACCCAAATACTTTTGGTGCCAAAAGATTTAGGAACATGACCTCTATCATTTAAGCTCAATGCATTTGGGTTATGACCCCATTTGGGCGCATTAAATGCATAGACACGGTCATAGCAATAATCGCGCAAATGACCCTTCTGATTGCAAACTATGCAATAAAACAGGTGCATTGGTTTATGATGACCTTGTGATTGTGCACAATGAATATTTACAAATATGATGCCCCAAGGTTCACACAAGGCACCAGTCAAAGGTGAAAGCCGGATTGTCAAACTTGTCATGCACCCACACAGTGCATTAACACGTTTCACCAATCACAGTAATATCCTCCAGTAGAATCAATAAGAAGTAAAGGTACAAAACAGGCAAAATGAGGAAGTAAAAATAATAGACATGATATAGAAGGAGAGATCTCATAAATAAAAGAATCATGTCTCAACTGAAGTACATTTGATATTTGAAATAGTAAAATGTCTCAACATGAATCAACTAAATTTCACACTAAGACACTCTGCCTTTATAAAATAAATACAACTCTAAAGTCTGAACAATGAATGTAACTATACGGTGGAGATTCAGCTACTAAGACTATGTGACGACGACTATGTTACAACTCCGTCATTCTGTGGCTCTCCAAAACTCTGAGCTGCCTGAAAGAGACAATTTAAACAAAAAGAATAATAACAAGAGCGTCAGAGTACAATAGCAAGATCACCTCCATCCGCCCCTAGAGGAAGGGCTGCTAGATGAAGTGGAGGCTCTACCTATTAAGCATAGTCTACCTAGATCATTTTCCCCGTATCTAAAGGAATCAATATTTAGACACCTACAAAATAAGACGCAGTACGTCGAGCGAAATAACCCAAATAAGAAAACCCTCATGTATATACCAAATGTCTCAATTTGTAGATATCTAAACATTAATACCGAACTATAGATAAATAATGAAATTAATAATTAGAAACCCACAACACGAGACTGGTACGTCGAGCGAAATAATCCAAACAAGAAAACCCTCATGTATATACCATATGTCTCAATTTGTGATTCCCTAAATACCAATTCCAACTCTATGAAAGAACACATCACTCAAAAGAAAAAACTCCAAACCTCAACTATATAGAATCGATGTCTCAACTCGAACTACCCTTGAGTAGTTGACGCAATAATAAAAGAATATCTCCCAACTCAAAACACCATAGGCCATATCATGTATGTTACATACCAAAGAAAGTATCCTACTCTTAGGTAATCTAACACGGATGCAAACTACCACTATAAAATATGTACATATGCATCTCCACATGTAATAGTGATACTTTTGTAAGGTTCTTACTCAATCGCTCTACGATATTAGGTTTTATCTTCCTAATCCGGCTACATGAAATAACGATACTTTTGTAAGATTCTTACAATATCATGTGGATTCAATGTCCTTACTCAATTGTTCTGTGGTAATAGGTTTTATCTTCCTATTTTCGGATGATGCATCCAGATGATCGTACATCGGAGTATAGGCATATCAGACCAATCCGAAAAAATCCTGATCATCTTAGAGTATTAGTACAACCACGGTCTTATTGCAGAAAACATCCAATACTCCTAGTGTGGTATAGCCACGATCTCATTGTGGGGAAACATCCACACCGAGCATCCATAACTGATGAACAATATTTTATTATATGTTATTACACTTTTATCAATTCAACGTGTATCAGAAATCTTAACAGTGCAAGTCAACACAACATAATCTAAGTATATGTGCACATATGTCGGTATATGTATCGATATCTGGTATTCACCAATATTCTAGGTGTTAAACAACTCTTAAACATCGTAATACAATAGTACAAAATCGAGAAATTCTCTCGAAAATCAAAACAGTGAAGAATAAACATGCATAGGCCATAAAAGGATTGGCGGTCGAACGTGACAGGGTCCAGGGGTTGCTCAGGCTTCTGCTTGAGACACAGTCGACCGCTGCTAAGGCGCGATCGACCAAACCTAATATATACAAAAACTTGCAGATTTCTGCACTGTTGTGTTCGTGTCGTGTTTTTTAATGATTTAAACATGTTTAAATCATACTAAAACATACATAAAACATTATAAACTTTAAATCACCAGATCTCTGGGAATTATCAAACACCAATAACATGATTAATTGCAAAAAGAAACATACTTAAACCCTTAAACATGCATGAAACATCACTATGACGATTAAACTTATAAAATCTCAGTTAAACAACATGAAACATAAAAACATAATAAAATATAAACATGAACAGAAGAAAAATTGTTTAAACATGTTCATCTTACTCAGGTTTCACAAACCTAGGGTTTAAGCATAATTAACTTACATGAAAATTCAACTAGTTTGTAAATCTAGGGTTTAAACATGATTAGAGCATGATTAACAAGATAAAAACTAAAATAATTTCAACCCTAGTGATCATGATCATGTTACTAATATAAACGGCAAGAAAACAAAATAGATCTAACATTGGTTTAAGATTTAACATAAAAATCTCATCTTTTTCACATCAGCTTAAGCTTAAACATGTAAAACATTGATTTAAACATCTTAAATCATTTATAACTAAGGGTGTAGGTTTGGGTGAAGTTGATCTTATCTTAAACTCATGTGTAAGCCTCTGAAACAAACAACAAGCAAACTATAAGTGCAAATAACCAGTTCTCCCTTATCACATGTTGATGATCTCGCCCTTGTGTCGGGATCGTGCTTCACAAAGCTCTCAAAACTCACAAGAAATTGATCTAGGGTTTTGGAGGGGAGAGGGTGACTGCTAGGGTTTAGAGATATCATCAAAGAGAGGAATTTTCATAAAAAACACAGGTATTTATAGAGGTAAATCCAAAACAAACCCGTTTGATCCGAACTAGGAAACCTAGTCTGATTGGGAAAACCACATTCGGTATTTTGGCTGTAACTTTCTCACCCGACCTTAGAATGAGGTTATTTAAGATTTGTTGAAAATCTATTGAAGAAGCCTACAACTTTGATTTTTTGAGTTTTTACATATTCCAACTGAATCGTTGTGTAAAACACGTATACTCTTAACTAGTCGTTTTTCCATATTTCAGGCTCGTGTATATAGTGCATGATTTCACTCCTATATTCATATATATACATTGAATTAATCTCAAATCAATTCCTAGTATACTCAAACATCAATAAATGTTATTTATCACTATATAACATATTTATTATTATTTATCAACATATTTTTAAATTCACGGGGTTTTACAGCAAACAAGGATGGTCTTTTAAAATTATTTTACAAATATGAAATTCTTTTTAAATCAAAATAAAATTTGGCCAAATGACCAAATCTACCACAAAAATCATATTTAAACACATGAGCATGCTTATGTTTAACAATAGGTGCATGTGCATGTGTGTGTGTGTGATGATGAAGAAACTTTATAAGATGCACAAGGAGCATTAGCATTCTTAGGTTTGTGTGCATCATAGCAAAATTTAGCTAAATGTCCTTTATGGCCACAAATAGAGCACTTATAAATTTTGTTATACATGTGTGCATAGTGTACGGGTTTAAAAGTTGTAGTGCATGACTTAGCACACATATCCATAAGTTTTTTATTATTGCCAATGCATGTATTAAGAGTTGAATCTAAAGATGAAATACAATTTTTAATGCTATTCAACTCATCATTAGACATAGAAGCATTGTCAATAGAAGTAGAAATAACATGATCATATTTGAAAGAATTAAGTTCATTTCAAATATTTTCTACTTCTAGCATGACATTTTCTTTCTCATGAGTTAAGCTAGCAACATTTGAGATGAAAGAACCATAATCCAATTTTAATTTTTCATTGTTTTTGTTGATGTCTGTGAACACACAATCGAAGATGGTCTTCCGTTGATGACGAATGTTAGGAGGATAAGAGATGGGGCCGACTCCTCCTCTAACTCTACGCCCGATTTTGAGCGCGCGGGGTGGACTGATTGCATGCACATGTAAGAATCACAGGAGTACGGGGCTAATTTCCCCGTGGTACCTCCGATGGTCAAGTAAGCTGGTGAACTTGAGGAGGGTTTTTTGAGAGGGCCCTGGGCCATTGAGGTCCTTGCAGGGGTACTCTTATGGAGTTAATGATTATTTTTTAGCAAAGGTAAATTCAAAGCTTTTATCAAGAAGTAGCAGAAAAGAATCCTCCCTTTTTTACCTTATTTCCCCCCTTTTATAGCCCATTGCCTCTGGGAGTTTGACCATTCGGCTTTGATTCTGCACACGAGGCGATTGAGGGGTGAGCTGGAGGTTGAGTCATCTTTCTCCTTCTAGGTGTCAGCTGGCGATTGGGAGGGAAGTCATTCAAATACAGGAGAGAGGTGTCCTCTTAATATCCTAGATTCAACAGATGAGGCAGGGAAGAGGATAGGCCCACTGTTCGGTTGTCCTTACCCCTCCAGATAGCGGCTAATGACTGGAGGGGAAGTTATTTGAGCCCAGAAGAGCATCATGGCGATCCCAGAGAAGTGACTTGTGAGTAGAATAAACGGCTTATGCAGGGGATTTGTCAGAGCAGAGATCTTGATGGGACTAATCAGTACTGTTGTGTTGATTGACATCTGAGGTGAGCTTAGCTGGATCTTATCCCCTTAGTAGAGGCGAGTCAGCTCGTGAGTTATCTTTGTGATTTCCCAACTCGATAGTCTAGTGAGATTTGGGTTGAGTGTATAGTCAAGACGTCTGCTGGAGGAGTCATCTTGATTACGAGGGACCGACTGGTCCCACACTTCGAGTCAGTAATGGTGACCCTTGGTCAAAAATGACTTGTCCGCTCGACTGGCCGATAGACTTTCCCTTGGCTGGGCTTTGGAGCCTCTAAACTGGTTTGAACCATGGCCTTTTTAGCCTATATAGACAATCTTTTGGTATCTTCATCTTTAGATGGTAAATTACCATAACAGTTAGCCCCTTTCATTCGGAGTTGACTTTAGTCGGGTCCGAGTGAAATAAGTATGAGTTTGCTCGGGGTGTTGAGACTTTTTAGCCAGTTGATCGTGGTTGGAGACATGGCGTGGGATTTACGAACCAACAATCTTTTGTAGACTAATGCTGTCGATTTTGGGAACCGGTTTTTTAGAGAAAACGAGGCGTCGTGGACAGAGTAAATGGCACCTCTCTTGTCAATTTGTTAGCGTGAGTTACGAGCGACCGTTGGCATTTCAAGCAATCCGTTCCGATTCTCAAAGTGAATCTTCATTGGTTGCTCCAAGACTGTGCCTTTTAGGCTCCGCATGCTTCTTTAGAGGCTTATAAATAGTTCCCGGTGCTGTTTTAAAAGAACACTCTTTACCAAGAATATTTCTCTTTGTCGATCCTTCCTTTGACTCCTTAAGAGATTTTAGCATGGCTTTTCCTCAGAATGACCGCGAGAAGAAACTCATGGTCTTGTTTCTGTCTAGGTCGAGGATGACTTTCGACGAGGCAACTTGGTTGCATAATGAGTACGACATTCCTTGAATAATGACCATAGGAGCACCAGACAGACTTACTCTGGTGCATATGCATGGGGAGGATCGATTGCCTCTCTATTGGTCGCACTTGCAGTGTGGAGTGCACTTGCCGCTGCATCTCTTTGTAAGGGAAGTTTTTACGGCTTTGGGGGTTTCCCCCTACCAGTTCCATCCCCATGCCATCTATATCATGATGGCATTTATAGATGTCTGTGTCGAGGCAGAAGTGGTGCCCAGCATCAGTTTGCTTGGGCACGTGGTTAGTGTGGGGTCTGCTGAGGGCGACCCACACTATTTTTTCCACTGTCAGGGCAATTTTCGCTTGGACATCAATCTGCCATAGCTAGACGAAGAATGGAAGAGGTTCTTTATTTGGGTGTTTGGTGCTACAACATACTATCCTTCTTGGGTTGGCTCAAGGTGTATAATAATGTATTGGAGCCAAGGGCCCTTAGTGATCTCGAGGCTGGAGATCTTGAGAAGCTCCGGTGTCACCTCGGTCTTCAGGAGGCTAAAGATCTGGACAGAGAGGAGTTTCCTGAGATGGGGGTGGTCCTCCTCGTCTTCCTCTGATCCCGAAGCGATGGCCCTTCCTCCACCAATAGAGGTCTATAAAAGAGGGGTTGACTCGGAGGAGCCGAGTTCTTCCATGAGGCCTTTAAAGAAAATGAGGAAGGACTCCAGGGGTAGTGGTCCTAAGCCTTAGGAATTTTTTTTTGTAAGCCTCGTTAGGCCTTTTGAAGAATGTACAAAACTCCTTTTTGAATGAGCAACGATTTCTCCTGTCTTCTGCTTTTGAGAACTGTAAATGCTTGATAGAATAACTGATTCATGTTGTGGCTCCATTTTTCTTTTTGAGAAGAGTGTTGGTCCTTGTAGATTAGATATCATATGCAGGATAAGAAGTGACGTCTTTGTTTTTCCTGTTTGGTCGGAAACTAACTCATAAAAGTCGACTCTGGGGTTTTGTCTTTGGTTTGTCTAGGTAGGGAACCATAGACTTGATTGCCGACTTGTGGAGTCTTTGTACTTTAGGTTACTCTTGATGGGGAGCCAAGTCCTTCGGACCCGACTACGAAGTCGTTATGCCTTGGTTGGTTCCTAGATAAGGAGCTAAGGGCTTTGTTCTGACTGAGAAGTCGTTTTGCTTTGGACTTATTCTTTAGGAAGAGCTAAGGGCTTTGTTCTAACTGAAAAATCATTTTGCCTTAGACTTATTCTTTAGGAAGAGCCAATGACTTTGTTCCGACTGAGAAGTCATTTTGCCTTGGACTTATTCTTCAGGAAGAGCCAAGGACTTTGTTCCGACTGAGAAGTCGTTATGCATTGATTTTACTCTGAGAAGGTACCAAGGTCTTGACCATTATGGATGATGAGAGAAGAAGGAATCGAACCATATGTTATGCCTTGGGCTTACCTTTAAGAAGAGCCAAGGGCTTTGTTCTGTCTGAGGAGTCGTTATGCCTTGGTTTTATCCAGATTAGGTACCAAGGTCTTGTGACCGACTGAGGAGTCGTTGTGCCTTGGTTTTATCCAGATTAGGTACCAATGTCTTTATTCCGATTGAGAAGTCGTTGCGCCTTAGGCCTGTTTTGAGGCAGCGCCAGGGCCTTATGACCAACTGAGGAGTCGTGGCACCTTGGGCCTGTCCCGAGGCGACGTTAGGGTCTTCTGACCGACTGAGGAGTCGTTGTGTCTTGGTTTTATCTAGATCAGGTACCAAGGTCTTTATTTCGACTAAGAAGTCGTTGCACCTTGGGCCTATCCTGAGGCGGCGCTAGGGCCTTATGACCGACTGAGGAGTCGTGGCACCATGGGCCTGTCCTGAGGCGGTGCCAGGGTCTTGTGACTGACTGAGGAGTTGTTGTGCCTTAGTTTTATCTAGATTAGGTACCAAGGTCTTTATTTCAACTGAGAAGTCGTTGCGCCTTAGGTCTATCCTGAGGCAGCGCCAGGACCTTGTAACTGACTGAGGAGTCGTAGCACTTTGGACCTATCCTGAGGCGGCGCCAGGGTCTTGTGACCAACTGAGAAGTTATTGTGCCTTAGTTTTATCCAGATTAGGTACCAATGTCTTTATTCTGACTGAGAAGTCGTTTGCCTAAACGACCAGGTCTTTTGATGTCTTTCATTTCATTTGACATTTTCATTGATTGTTTTGAAATTTATACATGATAGAGTACAACTCATTCACATTTATTTCATTGGGTAGTGTTGGATTCGTGTTTCTTGCCCAGATGCATTTTGAAGATGGCTTTTTGGCTGGGGGTAAGGTCACCAAGGCGGAGCTTCCTTGGCTGTTTCTTTTTTGCCTGTGAACATTTTCGGCCTTGGTAAGAATGAGTTGTTGCTTCATTGGTCATCTTTGTTGCCAAACCGAGGAACACCCGGAATCAGGGTGGGGTTGTTCTTCCTCTAGAGGGTGAGCTATTTAGCTTTGGACGTTGTTGAGTTGTTAGCATATTTGCCATCTCATCAGCCAAGGACCTTTCCGAACCTTTGAGTTTTTGCTGAGGTCCTTGCTGGTCGACGGTGGACATGATAATTTTCAACAGATCTTGCTTGTCCACCGTCGATTACGCTGTATGGCCAGAGTCCGGCTGATTGAGCTTTTGGAGGATGATGCTCAACAAAGGGAGGCCCAGACAACTTTTGTGATGGGGGTTCTTGCTGGTGAGAAGCCCATGCGCTGAAGCTTTGTTCCCTAGAATTTGATGAGATCATGACTTCCCCTTGGGGTTTCCAGGGATAGCGACGGTCGGACAATCCTATAAATGGAGGAGCCTTCTTGTAGAGGGAGTGCAAGTCACATACTTCGACCACCAGGTCTTACTTTGACTCTGGCGGTTGTGAGCATTTGCTAGGGTGCCAGGGCTTTTAATCTTCCTGAGAAGACCAGATGGCGAGCCCTTGAGTTTTCCCCGCAATCTCACCTTGGTGAGGAAGGACTCTTCTTTGAAGACGATGATGGTCCGAGGAGCCGGCCACAGACTTAATCGCTGCTCCTTGCTCGGGTGAGCTATTGCCGACAAGGAGCTTGAGCGATACTAGATCTGATCATAATCCTTGGGGTTCTATGTACAATCCAACCCCGGGCTTCTTGGCTGTCCAAGCGGTGGGGTTTTCATCTGTGGCGGCGATAAGAAGCCTATGCATTATCATCAAGCCAGACAAATACCATAGTGGTGTGTCTTTTCCAGGAGGGCTTTCTGGGTTCCACCTGGCAAATACTCCCTAGAAAGCTGTTGGAGCCCTCGAGGGCTATGCCTATATTAGCTCCTCATAGCCATAGGCTAATCCTTCTTATCTTGAATGATGCGATTCTAGGCTTTGTTTAACTTGAATGGTGCAATTCTAGTGGCATCTTTCAAGAATAGACAAGATCAGGCCCCTGCTCAGAGTTAGGCATGTCTTCTCAGAGAAGAAAGTGGGCCCCACGGTAGACGCCAAACTATTGATGTCCGTGAACACACAGTCGAAGAAGGTCTTCCATTGATGACGAAGGTTGGGAGGATAAGAGATGGGGCCGACTCTTCCTCCGACTCTACACCCGATTCTGAGCGCGCGGGGTAGACTGATAGCCTGCACATGTAAGAATCGCAGAAGTACGGGCTAATTTCCCCTGTGGTACCTCTGACGGTCAAGTCAGCCGGTGAACTTGAGGAGGGTTTTTTGAGAGGTCCCTGGGCCATTGAGGTCCTTCCAGGGGGTACTCTTATGGAGTTAATGATTCTTTTTTAGCAAAGGTAAATTCAGAGCTTTTATCAAGAAGTAGCAGAAAAGAATCCTCCCTTTTTTACCTTATTTCCCCCCTTTTATAGCCCATCGCCTCAGGGAGTTTGACCCTTCAGCTTTGATTATGCACAGGAGGCGGTTGAGGGGTGAGCTGGAGGCTGAGTCATCATTCTCCTTCCAGATGTCAGCTGGCGATTGGGAGAGAAGTCATTCAAATATAGGAGAGAGGTGTCCTCTTAATATCCTAGATTCGACAGATGAGGCAGGACAGAGGATAGGCCCAGTACTGTTCGATTGTCCTTCTCCCTCCAAATGGCGGCTGATGTCTGGAGGGGAAGTTATTCGAGCCTAGAAGAGCATCATGGCGATCCCAGAGAAGTGACTTGTGAGTAGAATAAACGGCTTATGCAGGGGATTTGTCAGAGCAGAGATCTTGATGGGACTAATCACATCGAACTCAGACTCGTCTAAGAATCGCATCGAACTTAGACATACATAGGACGATCAAATTGACCACGAACTCAGACTCATCTAAGCTGATAATGCATCTCCTACATATGCTCTCTAGAAGCGACACATCACCTAGAGGGGTGAAAACTGACAAAAGAATATCTAGAGGCTATACAACTAGCTAGAGTCTAATCATGAAATCATGGAGATGAAAGAATGCAAAGCACCTGAATCAAAAAGAATAAGGGCTGGAAAGGTGTTCACAAGGAACGTACCTTCCACCACGGCCCCACTCGCACCATGATCACGCGACACGACTGCATAAACTCTGCCAGTAGCTGTAGCCTACTATGCTAAAGACTCTAAAACATATGGAACTATCAATCCCTGAGGTGCCTCCTGGATGGCATGTATTTATCCCTCAATCCTCGGAACGGTCGGCGACGCCTTAATCCTCTTGCTACTGGCTATACTCGCGGCCCTACGACTATGGACCTTATCCATGATTCTGCTGCTACTGTGCATGCCCACGGCTCTATGGTTGCTGACCCTGGCCTCTACCATGTTGACCTCCTACTGGTGCACTACGATGCTCTGCTGCTCTATGACCAAACTTATGGCAATGAAAACATGCACCATGAAATCTGCGCTGTTGTGGCTCCCTCTGATCTGGCTGTGTTTCCTTCTTGTAAGGGCCTTGCTGCTAATGTTGTAAACCCTTGTCCTGCTGTTGGGGTCCTCCGAGTCTTGAAAAAGGTCTCTTGCCTTTACCTCCATGCTGTCCTGCTTTAGGGTTACCTTCCTTGTTCTTCTGAAAAATCACAGTCTCTGTCTCCTGTGATATAGTAGCGTCGGCTAGCTCTCATACTGAACGGAATCGTCTAGAAACAAGGTAGTGACGAATGCCTGGATGAAGTCCCATCTTAAACATCTGAGCCTGATATGTGTATAGAGTATAAGCCGGGACACACAAATCGTCTGGCTGATGCGTTAAGTCAGAAAGCAAAGCTTGTGAGCTTGAAGCTACATGAGATAACTGCTGTGAGCCAGTTTAGGAGCACCCTTTCTTATAGGATCAAGGAGGGTCTACAATATAACGCAGTAGCTTGGAGCCTTCCCGACTGCCACATGCCATAAATCGAAGTAAGCTCATGAATTTACCCTCATACTCAGCTATAGACATGTCTCCCTGCTCTAATCTGGACAACTCTAACTCCTTCCTGGCCTTTGCCACGGAAGAGGCGTACTGCTCGTCGAAAAAATAAATGAAGTCCTCCCAAATAAGTGTCATCCGCTGCTCTAAGGTAAACTAAAGTCTGTACCATCCCTCGGCGTCACCCTTTAGGCTAAAATCTGCTAACCTCTGCTTCTGGACAGAGTTGACATCAAGTAAATTAAGAATGTTTCCCACATCTTCTTTCTACTTGTGAGCGGCAAGAATCTGATATACCCTAAAATTCCGGTGCCCTTAGCTTCTGATATCTCTCCACTAATCGGAGGCAAGCCTCCTGATCTACGACCCTATCAACGGCTGATAGTGGATTTGCTGCAAGCGATTCCTCTAGTGGTGGAACCTCCGGTGTCTGATTTGGCGTCGTTATGTGCTTCTCAAGTGCAGCTAGTTTGGAGCAATTGGCGCTATGAGGTCGATCAAGTACTGGGGAGTCTGTTGTGGTTTAGACATTGGCTCAACTTGCCTAGCTCCCTGATGATGAGTTCCTCTCTGACCACATTCTCTCTTTGACATCTATAAGTTTAGGAATAGAGCTTATTAGACACAGTAAATGAGACCTCAAGCATAAATAACATAACATATAGCAATAGAAAAGTCGTATCATATATCATTCACGCAAATACTTTTCAATCAATGTAAGGTAGTCACAATTTTTTTTTTAATTTTCGAGATATAATGTGACGCCCCAGTTTTCATATATAGTTGCAGTCCAAGGTGAACTCAGAGATGTCAAACCTGCCATGTACCCATACTGTGCAACAATATATTTCACCATCACAGTAAGTGAGATCGCAAACACACACACACACACAATAATATATTTCACCATCACAGTAAGTGAGATCGCAAATACACACACACACACACACATATATGTATATA
>BQKN01005766.1:0-12918 GCA_022839385.1 Asparagus kiusianus | reverse complement strand
ATATATATATATATATATATATATATATATATAGCATTGCTACTCTCTTTTGGTTTTGTGGAAGAGTTTGGGTGTTAAAAAAATTAAATTACCTAATCCAGTTAAAGTAGGATTATATAAGTTAAGCTCATACATGAAATTTATTTTAACTAACACCCATGTGTAAGTATTACAATTGGCATTGAGATTTAAGATATGTGTGAGATTCTCTTTGATTTTTATACAAACAGTATCTATTTAAATAATAATAGTATAATTAAACTTTGTAATCTAAAAATATACAGTATAAGTAATTGATTTAAAATAATCTAATCTAATCTAATACGAAGAAAATAGATGAAAATGATGTGAAAATTGTTGCAATTTTATAATTCATAATTTTTAAAAATCTAATCTAATCTAATCTCATAAGAAGAAAATAACAAAAGCACATATATGTTGAAGGAGATAAAAGTGCTATGAAAATTATTGCAATATCTAATCTGAAAAAAAGATCAAACGTACAATATAATTACTTACTTTAAAATAATCTAATCTAATCTAATAAGAAGAAGATAACAAAGGCAAATACATGTAGAAGGAGATAAAAGTGCTACGAAAATTGTTATAGTTTCTTGGCATATAAACATTGGTATGTGATGTTGCATGTGAGAGAATAATAATTGTAAACAGAGTTCTATTTAAATAATAATAGTATAATTAAACTTTGAAACTAATTATGCAGTGTCGTGAACTACTTGAATTTTAGTTGGTGAGAGATCGACACGTTGTGTCCTCATATCCTAGCCATTTATATATTTTAATTTTTCTTTTTTATTATTTTCAAAATGATTTTGTCGCTTTAATTTGTTTGGTGAATTTTGCAAATACTCCGTCCACATTATGTATATTTGTAGGTCTGCGTTGTTCCGGGGTTCGACCTCTACAGTGGACATTATTTGTCTCACTAATTTGTTTGGTTTTTGCATATACACCATTCATCTTGTATACATTTGTAAATTTGGTATTTAATAAATTTATTTAGGTTTACATTTCAATTTAAACTATATCATTATCTTCATACTATGTATATCCAATAATAATTTATCAATTTATCAACTTACTCTTACTTAATGGATTAATTTGAATTTCAAGGATATTTTTGTCTACCAAAAGATTTCCCCGAACTCGTACTTTTAAAGAGAGTATGATATGATATGATATAAATATCAAAATATTTAAATATAACCACCATAACAAACCCATAGAATAAATCATTAAATTAAATTTAAAAATTAGAATTTGAATATAGATAGGATAGTTCAAACTTTATAGGGGTATTTTTGTCTACAGAAAGTTTTTCCCGAACTCGTGCTTTTAAAGAGAGTATGAAATAAGGAGAAGGATAAGGCCTCAAAATCCAAAAGCAACAAAATATAAAATAAAGAGATTTAATATCAGAAAACCCTGTTACCTTTGGACGATTATCATTCAAAATATCACTAAACCCCTCTTGGTATTAGGGGTTATCAAAAGATAGGACCAAACCGAGAGTTAGCAAACATAAGCAAGGGTGGATTTGTGAATGAGAAATAAAAGTTGCCCATCTTCATCAAATTTGATGGGCGAATAGAAAATTCTCAAGTGGGCTTGGGTTGTCGCCATTGCCGTCATCTAGACTCCTTTCAGCACTCATTCTTGCTCTTTCCTGAAGATCTTGAAGATAGTCTATTTTCTCATTTAGTAGTTCCAGAAAAAATGTCCTGAATAACTTTGTCATCATCCCCTTTAACTTTAAGCTTTTGTCAAAAAAACTCTTTCAAACTGTGAACCGCAGCTTTCACTAAAATAACATAACCTTGCCTGATTTTATGCCCACATCCACCCCTCGCCAACAAACTATGAGGGTTTAAAGACCAAGAAAGAGATCGCCCTCGAAATCTAAGATCCTACATCTGTAGAGGTTCCTCTCCCTTGACCTCATGAATCCAAATTAACAACTACTGATTCTCTATCCCTTACCAACCTGGGGCTAAAGAGGAGGGACTCGTAGAGGGCTCTTGAAGCTAGTCATCTATCAGTTATGTACCCATTCCTACGTTGGGAGATAAGCGCGAAAAGGAAGACCCTATAGCCTATATTTTACTTTTCTTTGTATTTTGTCAAGTCCAATATTCTTTTATTATATACGGCTTGTTTGTTTCAACTTGTTGGTGCCTAAAGCTAAATCTGGAATAAAACAGATATAAAACAACTAAAGCTGAAGTATTGTTAGCGTCTGAAGCTAAATTGTATTTTAAAACTTTTCAAGTTAGCCGATGTACGTTTGTGAAATGTTGTGTTTAAAGCAATATTTGACCTACTCCGGTACAAGGATCCGAATGCTAAACTGCTTTCAGGAACTGTAGTACAGTACAATGATGTGCACCAATCAAGTACTATCAATATCTCCTTAATCTATAAGACCTTTCGGTCAAGGCAATGATCTCCTTGATCTATTAAAACATTTCAGTTCAAAACCTTTCGGTTCAGGACTATGTTCCTTTGGGCACAAGCTAAAGCTTGTACACTTTTAAACTATGCAGCAACCATACAACAGTTCAACAGATTCAAACTGTTTAAGTTTTTTAACACTTAAGTGTGTTCGCGTCCACCAAGAGCTGCCCCAAAGGGGCACTATTTATAGGCCTCTAAGACCAGCTCAATGGTTATCCACAATCAATATGATTGTTAGAAATCATAATGACAATTATGATTGTAACAGAAAATGACTTAATTGATGTAACTGTTAGATGCAGTAACGCCTGAACGCGAGGCTAGCGAGGGTCGCGTCGCGCCTCTCGAACGCGAGGGTCACATCTCTACGTAATGCAAGGGTCGTGTCGTGCCTCACGAACGCGAGGGTCACGTAGCACCTCGCGAACGCGAGGGTCGCGACCTCGCGCGAACGTGAGGGTCACGTCACGCCTCACGAATGCAAGACTCACCCACATGCTACGAAGCAGCCTGTGAGGCGGCCACATTGGCAGCCAACGTGGCGCCAAAGGGCGCCACCTAGCCACCTCGATACCTCCATGTGAAGTACAAAGTGCATCTTACAAAGCGCCACTTAGCCTTAGCCCGATTAACCCCGATCCCTGGCCCATTGGCCTACGGTCCACGGCCCACGGCCCACGACTCCACTGAAAGCATCTTAGAAGGGGGTGAATAGAGTAATTGCTAATCTAATCTGATATCGGTACCAAATTAAAACTTATTAACTAATTAATATATCCTAACAATGTGATATACAATGAGATGTGCAAGGATATACAATGAGCAATAGGCGATATAAACAATAAGACAATAAAACACGCTAAAGCCAAACACAAACAAAACGATATGATCATGGAGTTCGGTCACCATCGACCTATGTCTCTGCTCCTCACCCTCGAGGAGAATCTTCACTATCTCAAAAACAACTACACAATTGGTTTTTCAAGTTCACTAAAAACTTTTACAACTCACACAATTGTCAATACACAATATACACTTTTAAATATTGGCCTAGCCCGTGTCACCTTCCTCAAATGCTTAGATTTACCACCTCTTATTAGGCTTTACTATCAAGGCCACTCCTCTTGGAATTGACCTCATCTCTCACCAACCACTTTTCTAAGTGTCCTTATGTATTACAACATGTTCTCAACAATGATAAGCTCAAATATAAGATTTTGTTCTCTAAAGAAGATGAGAACTAAAATGAAGCTCACTCTCAATGATTCACTCACCACAACCCAACTATATAATATGTGAAAATACTTAAGCTCAAATTGGTTGTGTGTGAAATCAATGAGTAAAAATAAAATCAAACTCGAGTTAATCTAGAAAATATAAATATAAAAATTTAAATAAAAATAAGCTAGATAATTGAGTTTAGAAAACTTCTCCAAAGAGCACAAAGAGATTTGATGATGGGTTGAGGTTGAATGTCTGAAAAACTGTAATTTTCGATCAATCTCTTTGTGAAACTCTCTTCACATAAACAACCCACTTAAAAATGTGAAAACAAACTGAAAAATAACTTCTTGAAACTCTTGCAAAAGCCCTTGAAAAACTTAACAAAGAAAATAGGGGTTCAAAACCTTTTATAGCCTCAAAAATAGCTCACAACAAAAACTAGTCGTTACAGTACCATCGGTCGACTGATGTACTATTTAGTCGACTGATGAGCTGACCGTTAGCTGATTCTGGGAAACTATCGGTCGACTGATGTAAGCCATCG
Organism: Asparagus kiusianus; assembly: GCA_022839385.1. Lineage (NCBI taxonomy): Eukaryota > Viridiplantae > Streptophyta > Magnoliopsida > Asparagales > Asparagaceae > Asparagus > Asparagus kiusianus. The sequence goes on along the minus strand of BQKN01005766.1, from coordinate 8,675 downwards.
GTCGACTAAAAATACTATTTAGTCGACTGATTGAGGTCGGTCAACTGAGTAGAAACTTTTCAGCAATTACAGAGCAGTTCTTCAGTCGACTGATGCATAGTGACGGTCGACTGAAAACATTGTTCAGTCGACTAATGAAGATCGGTCAACTGAGCAAAAAATTTTTGGCAATTGCAGGCACTTCATTGGTCGGCTAATGAACAGTATCAGTTGACTGAAAAACATGCACAACCCAGTTTTGAATAATAATTCTAATTTTCAAAGAGCTCTTAAAAATAGCAAATAAATTCCAAAATTATAAAACTTGGAGAAATGTTTATATACATGAATATAAATATGTTAGAAAAGTACTTTTTAAAATATCATTCCTGTATGTGAAAACTCATTATTTTGTAAAATCTAAAAAATACGGGTCCGTTTAAACACTTGATTTTGACAAAATGGTTCAAATTGAGCTTTGGAATCTTTTAGAATGATTTAAGAGACTTTATAAAAAATATAAACTTTATTATTAATTCAATAAACCACAAACTCAATTTTCTTAAAAAGACTCATATTATGAGAAATTTGTGTGTATAAAATTGAGCTCTAAGCATAATACACAAAGTACGATACATAAAACTAATATACCCAAGTAGATGTGCATGAAGCTAGATCTTGAATCTTAAACTTGAAATACGTCGGCTTCATTCCAACTATTGTCGTTACAGCACAAATCCTATCAAGCTGGATACATTTTTGAGAAAACACAAACACTGAAAAACACAATTATTAATTATTTGTTAATCATCAAAACTAGATTAGAAAGTATGGTCATGAACATGAGTCCTAACAATCTCTCCCCTTTTTTATGATGACTAACAATTTTCTCAAAAAAAAATGTAAAGTGCGTAAACAATATACTCACTAACCACTTGTTTCTCCTCCTTTGTCAATATCAAAATGGGGAAAACAAAGATTGAGATAGAGAGCGAACGCTCCCCCTACCTATAAGCATAATGAGTGTAAAACAACTATAGGGAATGCTCCCCCTATCGAAAGGTCATATAATATATGTGTAATGATAATAAGGGCAATTTTTACACAAATTTTCATCACAAAAGAATATATGCATAAAAATTATGTGAGCAAAACATGAACAATTAACCACACAAAAACTACATTATAAAGCATAATTAGGATGATCCATGAGCTCAAACAAATGCATATCATCATAAGAGTATTTACAATGATGTCACAAACTTATTGTTCATACCAAAATAAACCAAATACATAGTTCAAACCAAATAAAAACTACAAACCAAATAAGCTAAAAAGACAAACACATAGTTCAAATACATATTTAAAAATACAAGACCAAATGAGAAATTTTGTCTTCAAGAATTGGATAGCCCGGGACCCAAAGGAGGATGATGCATGTGCATATCCATGAACTATTGCTGGATCCTTAAAATCTCATCAAGCCTACTCTCGACTCTAGCATAACTCTCATCTTGCCTCCTCAACAACTCGCCATACCAATTTTCAGCTCTACTCTCAATATGATCTAGGCGAGTAAACACTCAATCCTCTAAACTATCCAACCGGTGAACCAAATCATCCGGAGCACTGAAAGGAATGGAAGATGATGCATGAGAAGGACGATGACGAGGACGAGCTCTAGAACTAGATGGAAGAGAAGAGGGTTCATCTATGAAAGGATCTACAGGATCATCAGGATGTTCCATCTGATATAGAGTAGTAGGAAGATTCATCCTAGAGAGGCTAAGGGTGTCAAAGAGATTGTGAATATGAATGGGGGCCTCATCGGATAGATCAACTTCAAAATGGTGAAAAATCTTGGTGTGTAAGGCTCCAAAAGGAAGAAATCTCGTGTGGTTTATTGCCATGGCATCAACGTCAAGGTTTCCTAAAATGACATAAACCCCACTAGTCAACTCTTGAGAGAAATGATCATACCCCAGTCTTGGGAATTATGTTATAAGAAATGATATGAGCAATGATTCTCCCAAGAGGAGAGACTGAGCTATTTGAAAGAGGAAAACGTTTTCCTGGAAGGAGGATAAGAGAATCAACGTTTTCATCAATATAGTCTACATCCTTCAGGACAATGTCCCTAAAAGGAATATCAAAAATCTCAGCTAATTGATTGGCAGTGAAAATAATATGACGATTCTTGACAAGAGAGGTTATGAAAGGGGTATCTACATCAGTTAGTTACAAATTTGTATAAAATAGACGTACAAGATTTGGATAATATGGAAGACGATTATTGTGAGAGAGCAAATCATGTAGTTTAGCATCATTAAAATATGTATGCAACTGAAAATGAGCAAAATCTTCAAACTTAACAAATCTCCCAGGAAAGATTTTGAACTGATAAAAAAATATGACATTTGCTAATTAAAGATGGATTATGAAGATATCATTCATAACTAGCAAATTCGGGCGTGGGAGCGGAAGCGGGAGCGGTTTCGGGTCTACTAGATCTAGCTCGTTTGGGATGAGATCGAGACATGATAATCAGATAAAAATGAGGTTAAAAAATTTTAGATAAGAAAACAACCCAGATTAACAAACCCTAGATTGGAGATTTAGATGATAAACCCTAGGAGAATAACAAAAACGAAAAAGAGAGAGAAGGAAGTGTTTTACTAAGAAGTGAGGGATGATCGGAAGAAGAACAAGCTTGGCAGCAACAAAAACTCTCGATAGGAACTACTTCGGTCGACTGACAATGGCTTTGGTCGACTGACGGGTTCCAGCGGCTAGGGTAAAGGTCGGCTAGAAAGATGAGAAGAGAAGGATTTTGGGAATATTCTCACACATATATAAAAAGTTCAATGGCCAGGATCACACTAGAAGAAAATCAATGGTTGAGATATAAGACAAATATAAACGGGTATGAGTTACGGGTCAGGTTGAAGACAAAAATACATTTGAACCTAAAATCTACCAGCTCGTCAGTAGATTGATGCATTATCGATCGACTGAAGGTAGTTATTAGTCAATAACTTGTGAAATCGGTTGACCGATGACATGAAACTCAGACTTAAAAAAATATGAACTAGGGCTTTAAAAATCATAAACATTTATTTTTATTTTGTCTAATAATGAATATACATATATGAAAATATCTTCTTTTAAATATTTAATAAAAACATATGTAGTTTAATTTTTAAAGGAATTTAAACAATTTTTATTATTGTAAAAACATGAAACCAAATCAACAAATCAAAGCTAAAAAATTAAAAATAAAAAAATGAACAAAATCAAACTTGTTTTGGCACCCAAACATTTGGTGCCGGAAGATTTAAGGACATGACTCCTATCATTTGAATTCAATGCCCTAGGGTTATGAATTACGATCCCATTTGGGTACATTTTGTGCACTGGTCCGATCATAGCAATATTTACGCAAATGACTCATTCTATTGCAATACGTGTAATGAAATGGATGCATTTGATTTTGATAACCATATGAATGTGCATGAGAAATATTTTTAAATAATTGTGGTCTTTTTGACACATTTTGCAAATTTAATTTTTTTTAAATCAAAACAAAACTTTGCCAAATAGCTAAATCTACCACAATAATCACACTTAAACATATTCACATGCTTGTGATTAACATTGGGTGCATGTGTGTGTGTATGAGAATTAGAAACTTTGTGAGATGCACATGGAGTAATATTATTGGTTTTGGAGAGTTTATGTGCATCATAGCAAAATTTAGCTATATGGCCTTTACGATCGCAAATACAGCACTTATAAACTTTGCTATATATGTGTGCATGGTGAACGGATGGTTTAGATTTATTTGCACTAGACTTAGCACACATACTCACAAGCTTCTTATGATTGTTAATGTATGTTGATAAAGTTGAATCTGAAGAAGAAATTTGGTTTCTCATTTTATTCAACTCATTATTTGACAAACTAGCATTAACAATAGAAGTAGAACAAACATGATTATTCTTAAAAGAATTTAATTATTTTTAATGGTTTTTTACTTCTTTTATGGCATTACTTTTCTCATGACATACACTAGCAATCTTAGATGTCAAGGCAATATGATCCGATTTTAATTTTTTATTGCTTTCTTTAAGGATCACATTTTCTTTAGCAATAGTCTCAAATTTAGACGCTAGCGATTCATGATCGGATTTTAAATTTACATGCTTGCTTTTCATATCAATAAAATTATGATGCAATTTATTGTTGGCATGCATTAATCGTTCATAAGCACAAGCGAGTTAATTTATAGATAAATCATTTTTGGAATCGGACTCACATACCTCACTAGGGTTATCGCTTAGTGGTTGTGTGCATGATAAAACTCCAATGTTTCTTGAAGTGGAATCCGGCGGAATCCATTAGATCTCCTCTAAGTTATCATGATGTGTTTCTATATGTTTCCATAAAGTATAAGCACTATCAAAATGAGCAAGTTTATTAGAAATGGATGAATCAAAAGCATTAAGCATAAATTCTGACACTAACTTGTTCATAGTAAACATCTTTTTTATCAACTTACTCCACTTGGATTTCTCCAAAGTGGGCACAATATAAGCACAATCAATAACTTCCCACAATTTGTCATTTTTAGATCTAACAAATTGTTTAAATCTAAAACACCATTGAGCATAAGCGAAATTATTAAATTTTGGAGCATATTAATGTCATAGCCTAAACTAGGTGCACCATGCATGTCCATGATAAATATGCAAGCAAAAAATAATCACAAAACTAGATTAGCAATAAATCAAAGTGAGGATCTTTGACTCTAGGTGATTAAGCCACAAATCAAATAGCACCAAGCTCTGATACCAAATGAAAGTACCCTAGAGGGGGTGAATATGGTAGTTGCTAATCTAATCCAATATTGATGCCAAATTAAAACTTATTAACTAATATATCCTAACAATGTGATATACAATAAGACATGCAAGGATATACAATGAGCAATAGGCGCTATAAACAATGAGACAATAAAATACGCCAAAGCCAAACGCAAACAAATCGATATGATCACGGAGTTCGGTCACCCTCGACCTACATCTCCGCTCCTCACCCTCGAGGAGAATCTCCACTATCTCAAAAACAACTACACAATCGGTTTTTTAAGTTCACCAAAAACTTTTACAACTCACACAATTGTCAATACACAATATACTCCTTTAAGTGTTGGCCTAGCCCATGTCACATTCCTCAAGTGCTTGGATTTACCACCTCTCACTAGTCTTTACTACCAACGCCACTCCTCTCGTAATTGACCCCGTCTCTCACCAACTACTTCTCTAAGTGTCATTGTATATTACAACGTGTTCTCGACAATGATAAGCTCAAATACAAGATTTTGTTCTCTAAATTGTAAAACCCCGTAAATTTTTAAAAATACTATGACAAATATTATTAAATGAGTTATATTATGATAAATATCATTTAATGATGAATGAGCATGATAGTAATTGATTTGAGACCAATTAACAGTATATATACATTATACACCGAGGCAATTCGAATCTAGAAAAACGACCAGTTAAGAGTATATATGCACTATATATCGATGCAGTTCAAATCTGGAAAAACTCAAAAGATAAATATTATATGGATAGACTCTTTTTTAACTTAAATTGGTTCTGCTATCTGCATATGAGACGGCACACATGAAAACTCTCATAGTTCTTTATTTTTTCCCAACTCAAGTTCACCAGCTAACTTGATCGTCGGAGAAACTACGGGGGAACCAAGCCCCGTCCTATCACGAGTTTCTACTTATGCAGGCATCAACCACTCAACTCAAGAACCAGACATAAAGTCGGGGAAGAAAGCGTCCCCTCATCAATACTCAATAATCCCATCCAACTACGGATATAACTGACTGTGTGATCACTAAAACATCAACAAGTTCCATCAACGCCTCTTGTTCCTTGCTTTATGTTCCCACAAAAAAGCACCTCTGCTCCAATAAAACCTTCATACAAGACTAACTTTTTCTTATCTTGTCACGTTAGGGACGTCGAATTTGTGCAACAACCAGCTCTCTCTTGTTAATCACATAACATACATTAAAAATCCAAGTACAAGTGGCACCATCCTATAATATTACTAACGATGTTGTAAGCTCACTCTAAAACTAAGTTGCTAACCATTTCCATTAAAGAGGAGAGAGGGAAAAAGAGATAAAGCAGGTGGTATTCAACAAATATTTCAATGGCTTTTTAATGTCTCTGTTGTCCACCCTCTATGCTCGTTGAAGTTTATGCCCCTGTGCAATCTCTTTGTATGATGAGCACTAGATCCTTTAGAGCACATCCTCTCCCATTGTTTAGTCACCGCCTTTTTCCAAATATTGTTAAAATCAATATGGATGATGTCTCAAAGAATAATGTTTTGGGATTGATATCATTGCTCGAGACCAAAGGGGTAAGCATTAACTATCTACAATACTTTTGGATCTCCCTCTATCCCATTTTAGATTGACCTCACATGCTATTTTTTGGGCCTTTTATTTGCTTGGTCTAAGGGTCGGATTGACATTATTTTGAAATCAAATTGTCTCTCTTTGTTGCTCATAATGCACAGTGCTATTGTTTACCCTCAGAATATTTCTCGCATCAACGCACAATATTGGTCCCTCTTCAAGGATTTCAAAACCTCCTCTATTAATTCTTCTTGTTCGAAGATTGATCAGTTCTTGCATCCATGAATTAGCTCGATATACTTGCATATATAAATGTACCATCTTTGTTGATTCTCCTTTTGGTCTAGACCATATGTATAGTCAACTTCTTCTTGAGGTATATCAATAGACTCCTTCATAATTCCTAAATAAAACAAATATATGATATCAATAGACTTGTTTATGAATCCTAAAAAAACAAATATATGATTTACATTCAAATATCTTTGACAATGTACATTTTTTATTTCAATTTTTATCTAGTTAACTAAAGAGACAAAAAAGTATAAAAAAATATAGAGAAATAAAAACAAATTTCCTTAGACATATATAATAAGTTTAGGGCAAATTACACACAAAAACCCTGAACTTTCAAATTTTCAAAGAACTCCCCTCAACTTTAGGGGTTATCAAAAAATTAAGGGAAAATTGCTTGGAGGAACCAAAATAAGTTGGGCCAAGCATCCCCACCCCCAGCCCAACAACCATAACTCAAAAACCCTAAAATTAAAAAATATGACCAACCCCCAAACCCACTGTCCAAGAAAACCACTTCCTAAATTACCCTTCTTCCCAATTAAAACCCAATCCATTTCCTCCCCTCCCCTCCTCCCTCCTCATTCGCACCCTCCTCCTCCACGACGTCCTCCTCGGCTCAGTCCGCCTCCTCTCCTCCTCCCCTCCTCCGCCGCATCCTCTCCTCCTCCCCCTTCCCCCTCCTCCCCGACACCCTCCTCGGCTCCGTCTGCCCCCTTCCCCTCCTCCCCGACCCCCTCCTCAGCTCCTTCCTCCCCATCCCCTCCCCTCCTCCTCCCTCCTCATTTGTATCCTCTCCTCCTCCCCCCTTCCTACTCCTCCCCGACCCCCTCCTCGGCTCCGTCCGCCTCCGACGATAAGACACACGACGTCATCTCGAATCTCGCTCACCTCATCCTTGGAGGCATCGTCAAGCCTGTCCAAGCCCTAGGTCCGATCTTGAATAAGAGATCTCTGGAAGCTTCATCGTCGGCTTGCTCTTTGGTTTCGTCGGAAGTTTCGCTTCACTCGTCGACCGAGGTCTTGAAGAACTTTAAGGAGATTCGGAAGCTGAGGATCGAGCTTCCAGCTGGTGAGCTCGGGGTTGAAGATGGATCTATTTTGAAATGGAAGTCTGGTTTCGAATTTGCACTTAATAGTTGTGTTATACTTGGCGCTACATCTTCGTCGTCGTCGAAATTTCAGAGCTCCAGCCCTAATTCTACTAATTCATCGAAATTATGCGGTGTTGATGATAGCAGGACAGAGGATTTGTACTCAATTTGTTGGTTCTTTTTCCCTTTTTAATTCAACTTTGGATCATTCTTTGTACTGCAGATTGCTATGTTGTTAGATTAAGTTGTTGGTTCTTTGAAGGAAATTAGGCTGTAGGTTTGGAGAGTTATACTCTATTTGATGGGTTGAAATCAATTGGGGATGATTTTGATATAATAATAGCTCAATATTGGGGAGAGGACGGAGGATTTGTACTCAATTTTGGAGAAAGAAGAAGAAGAAGAAGAGGGAAATTTGTTTGCTTTAAATTTAAGTTTTGAGTTTATTTTTTGTACTTCACATTGTTATATGTGACAATTCAATCCTACATGTGACAGTTCTGCCTTATATGTGGTAATTAGATCTGATTTGTGATATTTGGGTGTTATATATGATATTTGGGTGTTGTATGTGATATTTGGGTGCTTCTTGTGATATTTGGGTATTGTATGTGATTTTTGGGTGTTGTATATGATATTTGAGTGTTGCTTGTGACATTTGGGTGGGTGTTGTATGTGATATTTGGGTGTTGCATGTGATATTTGGGTGTTGTATGTAATATTTGGGTGTTGCTTGTGATATTTATTGTTTATACGTGATATTTGGATGTTGTATGTGATATTTGGCTGTAATTTGTTGATAGTTCATGTGCATATTTGTCACATGACTGTAATTTGTTTATACGTGATATTTGCCTGTA
>BQKN01005763.1:0-10320 GCA_022839385.1 Asparagus kiusianus | reverse complement strand
CAGTTATAACTTTCATCCGACGATTCATCACCGTCAAGATCGATTACAAGAGGATTAATGTCATTTAATACAATACCTTCGCTATAATCGAGTCCGACTTCGGTATCAGCTTCTTCTTCACTTTTCGTGCCATGGGCCGATGGTTCAGTATCGGATTTGGCACCATAAAGAAGGGAGTCAGTAAAGTAATTTTCTAACACTTTAAATGGTTACTTATCCGCGACCACCGTCTTAACCTCATTGTTAGTGTCAACATATTTCAGATACTGATAGAGGGTGGAGGGAACGATAAGATTACTGTGGATCCAAGGGCGACCCAATAACAAGTTATAAGAAGTCTCTGCATCAATCGCATAACAAGTGACTTCCAACTTTAAATCTCCGAGTTGACACTTCACCCGGATTTTTCCTAATGGCCTAGACCCACTGGTGTTGAATCCGTAGATAACGGTTCTCGTGGAGGCTAATTGTTAGCGGGAATTCTAAGATGGTACATCAACCGAAGTGGCATGATACTGACAGCGGAACCCGGATCAACTTGGATCTGATTAATAATGCTTGAGCCAATATATCCTGTGAAGTATAAAGGCCTATCATGTTTCGAATTCTTCACTTGCATATCCTCTTTGGTAAAAACAATGTAAGGAAATTTTGTGGCTGCCAGGTTACAGTGTTAAACTGATGACTCTGGCTCTTTAGAGGCTGGCTTAATCTGAGTGAGAAATACCTCAGAATCAGCCCAAGCTTCTTGTAAGGATTCCTTGGTATCTTTTGAAAGGCGCAACAGCTTATACAACGTGATCTTTGTTGGGATATTGGCTAACTGAGCCATGACGTCGAAACGGTATGGGGCGTTCGAACCTTCCGGTTTATCTCTTCCAATCGGTCGATTGAAACAAGATTGCTTCGGAACTTGAACTTCTTTATACTGAGGTTCCTTCTCCTTCTGCTTAGTCGATTGTTAAGTTTTTCCAGCAGATACAGCGGGAGTTGCAACCACAACCAATTCAGCTAAAGTTTTAGAAGGTACTATTTTTACCACCCCCTGCTCAGCTATTATTCAGATGCACTTGGGTAATTAAAGTGATATTCATTTCCACTTCTAGTAGCAAAAGATTCTTATTCCTCTTCAGAAAGTGGTAAAGTTGAGATTTCCTCATCATTTTGTTCAGGAGGCCCTATAACAAGACTTCTCTTTCCCTTTACTTTTCACCGTCTTCTTGGATGTGGATGTCGTCCATTGTTCATCCTCAAGCAAATCGGGATGAACCCAGAGGATTTCGCCATTTAGAGCTGTATATGACACAAGTCCTCTTTGGCGCTGTCCATGAGGGTCATCGTTGACGATTTACATTTTAACTTTTGATACAAATTCAGGTTAAAACCATGACAAAGGAATCGAACCAAAGCTAATAGATACTGCATTCGCACCTACTTTCTCCTCTTTCATCTTTGCAGTCACAATACTGATATCGATCAAGGTTTGTATTTTGTCTTTTAAGACATAACAAGCCTTGGTAGGATGATGGACCATTCTGTGATATGCATAATATTTCGGGTCATTAGTCTTCTTTGCTTCTTCCTGGTTTGTGACCGGTGGAAATTTGATCTTGTTGTTATCCAAAAGATATTTAAAGATAACTGGTACTTCATCATCCTTGAAAGAATATTCTTTCGGAAATATGGGTTCCGAGGTCTTGGGCTGTCTCGGAGGCTGCTAAGTCTGATGTTGTGTCAGCTGGAAGGATGATTGTTGCGGATGTTGTTATTGCGATTGTTGTGACGTTTGGTGAGTATCAACAGTAACCGTGAGCTCCTTTCCTCTACCTCGAGGATTAAAATTCTGTTTTTGAGGATTAGTTGGTGGCTGATCTCTCTCCAACTTCTTCCTCTTGAGAAAGCGTCCGGCCTGCTCACCTCGTACCTTCAATTCTTTCCAAGTCTTGGAAGGCACAACTCCTATGACTTCAGGACATCCAAAGAAAGATTATTATGGCATGTCTGAAGGATAAACTCCTCGGTAAGGGGATCTCGGTAATTTACCGCTGTGTTTCGGAACCGTTTGATGAAGACATCATCTGATTCCCTATCTTTCTGCTTCTTCTCCAACAAAGTACTAATTGATACCTTGGTGTCATCATTAAAGAAATTGGTAAGGAATAAGCCCTCCATATCATCCCAGTTGTTGATATTTCCAGGTTTAAGACGTCGGTACCAATCGAAGGCGGCCTCACGAAGGGTCCCTACGAATAACCGGACCACCAAGGCCTCGTCTCCGGAGATTACACCCAAATAAGACTTGAAATAAATCAAGTGTTAGTGGGTGAACCCTTTCCATCAAAAGGAGTGAAGTTAATTAGATTGAATTTCGGAGGGTAAGGAATTAGATCTCATTCCCTTGGATATGGGCACTGAATACTCGTTTTCTTCACTTCTTGAGCCGTCATTAAAGCATTGACTTTGTTTTCAAGCTCCTTCATTTTCTTGTCTTCATCCATGTTCTTCTTCAAGAAAATTTGAGAAGGTTAGGTGGATGACTTAACCGGACCGTTCTCGGAATCAACTTTATTAGGAGGAGGATTAACAAAGATAGTTTTATCCACCTCATGGTCACTATCAACCTCAGTTATCCGAATAGATAGAGCATCACGCCTGCTAGATTTAGCATTTTGACTTTATTTTGGCTGTGGTGGATGTTGTTGAGCTTGCAAATCTCTCATCTGCTGCATCGTCAACTCCATCTCTATCTTTTTTCGGCTCTGATCTCTTCCTGTTGCTTAGCCAATGCTTCCTGCAACATCTGGGCTAACTGATCAGGTGTGGTTGTGAATGATTCCCTGGCTTGTTCTACACTGTCCATTGTATCATCGGAAGCAATCACAGAGCAAGTATCTGAGAGTTCCTCATCTGAAGATAACCCTTCATGCATTCTTCTATAATCTGTGTCTAGTGGCCTTTCACTATAATCGTGACATTCTTTGAGAAAGGCCCTAACCAACTTTCCCTCCTGGAGAAAAATCAGGATCGGGGTTGATTAAATGTCATTTTACTTTATCGGTCATGTTGATAGTGACCTCTAGAAGTTCATCTTTTTGAATAGCGGGTTTCTTATTATTGAAACACCTCATCTTGGGTTTTGACATCTTAGTGAAAAGTCTTTAAAATACAGAGACTCTTGGCGGTTCAGCTTTAGAACAACTGAATTCTGATAATACCGCCTTAATGAGTCTCTCACATACACAATGAGGACTTGTTTCTCGAATAGTCCTGTTTTGTGACTTATTTCCATTTTTAGTTTGATAGTACAGCTCATTAGTATGGTGACCAAAGCAACCTATCTTCTGTTTCTGTGAATGGGACTTGTTGACATACTCAGGACGACTTGTCGTCACCTTTGAGTGATCCAAGTTTATATGTTCCATTCGCAGGTATGGAGTTTTTACATGCCCCAAACAAGAAGAAATTAGAATTTCCTCCTCTTGGGATTGCTTTATTCTGATAGGAGGATACTTACGACCCCCAGCGTAAGAACTTACTTGAGGTTCATTTAATGGACTCAAGCGTTCTTTAATTAGAGTTTTACCTCGATCATCAGGTATAGGACCGAGGCGATCCGCCATTATAATCTTGAACATTGATAGGTCAGGATGACCCATGGTTCCACTAGTGATGTAGCAGATATGGTTACAGTAGACAGGCCAGAAACAGATGTTGACAGGGTTAAAGGGGAGGTCTTGCGAGCTTTTCTTTGACCACGATAGGGGTGATCGCGGTTGAAGGGTACGTCGCGTCAGTGGAGACTACCGCGGTTGAAAGATGTGTTGCGGCAGTAGGAACTGCTACGGTTGAAGGATGTGTCGTGGCAGTAGAGACTATCGCGGTTGAAGGATGTGTCCTGCTGATCTAATTTTTGTACGAGTTTGGATTTAGGGATCCACACTTTGAGGTTCTTTGGTGATCCCTTAGACACCATTTCTTTCTTCCCTTCTTGCGTTTGTTGATAAAGGGTGCGAGCACGAGCGGCATTTGCACGACGCTCTTGTATACGCTCTGTGAGGGTCGAACGAGCTCTTTTGACAAGAGTCCATTCTTCCGTCGTGAGTTGAGTAGAGATGTGAGTGGTTTGTCGTTGAGGCAACTGGACCACTCGATGTTTCCTCGACTCTAGGTCCGCATAATAGTGAACCCCATCGGTTTGTTCTAAGGCCTTAGCTAATTAACGAGCACGATGCTGGCGTTGTCTCTGACGAGCCCTCTTCGTCAGCATTGGTGAGCTTTGATTCAGTAACTCTTTAATTGGAAAAGAGTCCTTGGATCAGAGGTGTTGCAAGTAGAGTCTTTAACAACAATCGGGCGAGAGTCTTCACCCGTAGCCTTCATCGAAGTTGAAGACTGAAAAACCTTTTTAGAAGAGGAAATCTTCCTACATTTGCGAGGCGAGGAAAACTTTGATGATGAGGATGACAGATATTCCTCAAACTTTGCTTGGTCGAACTCGTATTCGACCTCTTCGTCAATTGGTATCTTGATGATCAGCTTCGACACGATGGTCTCGATAGCGAGATCGTTGGCTCCCACTGTGATCGTCAGTTTGTTTTCGTCGGAAATCATTTTCATTATGGAATCCATTAAAACTTTGATCGCTTACAATGAATTACACAACAACAAAAAAAGAAAATCAATTCCCTAGAAAATAACACAAAAATTGTTTATCAACTCCTGCTTTTGTAGGAACTTTGCTTGTGTCGGGGTGCGTTAGCTCGTGGAACACCGATTCATAAGATTCTGATTAAACTATGAAGGCTTTTGAATATTCTTTTTTGTTTATCGAAATAAGAACCTTAAGTGAATATCTTATCAATGTAAGATGTTCACTCTTCTAAAAATCAAGTCGAAGCTTAGATCTCTAGGAATCACCAAAAGCTTTTTAAAAGTATTTTTAAAAGATGAAGACTCTCTCCCTTGCTCAAAATCGCCAAAAACTCAAGCCTCTATGCTCTAATTCTACTCCCTTCCTTTGGCCTCGTGTGTAAGGAGGTATTTATAGGGATAGGGGTCCATAACTATTAAAATGGAATCAAAATAACTGACCAATAGCACTCTCTTTGGGCGCATCAATCGCCACTGTCGCGGTCTTTAGCGTGGCAGTCTCCACGTCGTGGCTGAAGAGACAGTTTCAGCCACGTTTAGCCACGTTTGTAACCGCTCTCCCACGACTTTAAATCCATAAAATACCATTTTTCTTGGCGTGTAAACATCCCTCCACATCAGTGCATGTTCTCCTTTTGTTATGATACCACGTGGACCCCACAAAGGTGTCAAAACCGTCAGAAAACCACAAGAAGATGCTCCAAAGCCTGCGCGTTAGCTTTCACTACCGCGCATATGCGCGTCAGGTTATACTGTCGTGCCTATGCGCGTCAGTTTACACTGTCGTGCCTATGCGCGTCAGTGTATCTTGGTGTGGGTTGTTCTTCCATATTATTTCATTTGTTCCTTTGCTTCTTTTGGCTTTGGATAATCCCCTCTGACTTAGAAAATGACACTCATTGTCTTCTCTTTATATTGAGCTGTATTTGGATATCTGTAAGCATTTTTAGACGCCTACACTTACTAAAAAGACAGCTCCTTTCTCGGAGAAACATTATTTTTGGTGCTTGATTTGTGCAAATTCATCAATCTAAGGTACAATTTCTTCCTTTTTAGTGAAATATTTGTGATAAATTTTGGATTTTACAATTTCTTTATTTCTGAGATTGAATAGTTTGTGGTTTATATCTGTCTCAACAAAACTGTGTAAGTTTCATATGGATTATGTTAATATCTGGTTTTATATCTGTCTCGACAAAACTATGTTAGTTTGTAGTTTATATCTATCTCGAAAAAACTAGATCATGATAAATTCTGGTTTTATTCACTCCATGTACTGTAGTTTATATCTGACTTGACAAAGCCAAGATTCACACAGTTACATGTATAATCATGGGATAGATCTATATTGACTATATCGACTTGATGAAACATAGGATAGATCTAAGAAGTTTGGAAGTACTCTGAATTGTTTAAATATTTAGTATGCCATAGCCTTATCATTTGTGCTCACATGTTACCAGGGTTTTAATTTCCGTTACATTCTAATGATGAGCTTTTGAAACTATGTACTATATAGTTCTTTGGCATTTGTGTGTTTTAAAAGATTATATGCATTTTATTATGTTAATATCTATCGATAGAAATATACTTCTATTCATAAAGTTTTGATTATTAACATTGAATATGGATGCTTACTAAGTATAATTAATTATTTTAATTTGATATTTGCATCGTAGATGGATGGTGATGGGGATTGTATCGATGAACAAATTGTTGTTAATATGGTTCAAGGTGCTGCACTATCTGTTTTAGTTATAATATTTACATTCATAAGGAAAATGCAAGCTAAACGTAAATCAATTCGTAGTGGTCCAAGCGAGGAAAAAATAAAACAAGAGAGGGCTAGAATTGAACACATATAGCGTATTTATAATGGTTTTAGTGATAGTTGTGTAAACTATATCAGAATGCATAGTGGTATTTTTGTTAAACTAGCAAGTATAATAAGGAACAATACGCTGCTAAAAGTCTCAAGGAATGTAACAGTGGAAGAATAGTTTACATGTTACATGAGACAAGCTCCCAGTGACATTCCCCAAGAGATCGTTAACAACCCGCTATACTACTCTTATTTCAAGGTATATCTACACTTTAAGCACAGTTACATGTATAATCAATAAAAATAAATGTCAACTTAATATTGTGATACACGTATTATATGATTGCATTGGTATGATAGATAAGACTCATGTTGATGCAATGCTTCCTATTAATCTTGTTGCATGATTTTAAGGTCGCAAAGGTGTTACACAGAATGTGCTTGCAGCTTGCACCCCAAACAAATTGTTCACATATGTCTTAGCAGGTTGGGAGGGGTCTGCAAATGATTATAGAATTCTTCAGGATGCATTATCTAGAACACAACCACATGGATTGAAAGTTTATGATGGTTATTACATAAAAATTTAACTTAAAATATTTTAATTTTAATATGCAAACTTGACTTCCTTAATAATTTTCTTAATAAAATTATTGGCAAATACTATCTGTGTGATGCTGGGTACCCCACCATGTCAGGTTTCATCTCTCCATATCAAGGTGTTCGATATCATTTGAAAGAACATTCGGGTAAAACACCTAATAATAGAAAAGAATTATTTAATCTAAGATATTCTTCTTTGAGGTCTAAGATTGAATCTGCATTTGGCATATTAAAGATCGTTTCAAAATTTCATCTGCTAAGCCGCATTACCCATTTCCTACACAAGTAGATATCGTATTGGCATGTACGGTACTTCATAATTTCATTGTAACTGTGGATCCAAGTGATGAACTAAATGAGTCCAAATTTAATGAAGATATTGATGGTGAGGTGGCAAATGAGAATGTCAATAATTTAGGATTTGTTTGGCTATCAAGGTGTTTTTGTTGTTGTGTTTGTGTAGAAAAACACTTTGGCGTTTGGTTTTTTCTCCCAAAGTGTTTTGAAAACACGGTTGTGGTTTTAAAATTGTCACATTGCAGGAACAACTACTGAAAATTACCCATAACAATTCATAAATTCGGAAAAAAAGGAAATATTAAGATCGAGACGAGAATGGTCATAGATTAGGGGTCTAGCAGCGATGACGACGGAGTTTGGGGGGGTCTGGAGGCGACGGCGACGGAGTTTGGGGGTATGGTAACGACGACGACAGAGTTTGGGGGTCTGAAGGCGACAGCGACGGAGTTTTGGGGGTCTGGAGGCGACGGCGACGGAGTTTTGGGGGTCTGGAGGCGACGGCGAAAGATCAGATCTATCACTTAGGTGACGGCGACGGCGACGGCGACGCCCACGGCCACAGTGACGGCCATGACGACGGCGACAGAGTTTTGGGGGTCTTGAGGCGGCGGCAACGGAGTTTGGGGTCTGAAGGCGACGGCGGAAGGTCAGATCTGTCACTTAGGCGACGGCGACGGCGACGGCGATGGCGACGGCGACGCCCACGGCCACAGCGACGGCCACGACCACGGTGACGGCTACGGCGATGCCCACGGTACGGCCAAGATTTAGGCGACGGCGACGATCTGAGAGCTTGGGTCGTATTTTGGGAGAGAAATGAAAACAAGGGGATTTAAACACCTATTTGGTGTTTTGAGAAACCCGTTGAAAGTTTGGCTTTGTTGTGGATTTGGACAGATAAACAGAATGATTCCCAAACACGTTTTGCTTTTTTTTTTAAACAAAACTGAAACGCCACAAACGTAGCGGTTACCAAACGGACCCTTAGTTAATTTTACTCATACTCAAACCCAAAGAGAGCAAACTGAATTAAGAAATGAGTAGAAGACTCTTAGGGATGACATTGCTTGGGCGATATGGGTGAACTACTATGATAAGTATAATCATAGTGTAACCACTGAGACTTAATTTTCATATTTCTTGTACTATTTATGCTCATGTATGTACTCTTTAACTCTATATTTTGCTTTTTCCAGTTATTATATTTTGCTTTTCATTCATGTATTCATGTTGTATTTTTTCTAGTTATTATGTTTTGCTTTTCATTCATGTATTCATGTTTTACTTATTCTATAATTATATAATACCTAACTCTTTCTATTTAATTAGTATGGCTGATAATACATCATTAAGTGGGAGAGATAATCATATAGGTAAGGGTGTAGTTCCATCTCAAACTCCACCACCTCAACCCCCTCAGTCCATGCATCAAGGTGATAGTGGGTATTTTCTATTTCAGCAGTCATACTTTGGATAACCACCTTATGCATTTCCCAACATGTTATTCCATGATGGCAGTTACTTCCTGATGCACCATCATTTTGGTTTATTTACAAACATGCTAAGTTCTCCTTATTTGCCTCCACAATTTCATAGTCCTAATATTAGTGGGTTGCAACTTTCTCCCATTAGTGTTTATGGCTCAACTCCTGAATCAAGTTCCAAATGGGTGCTCATAGAAGAAGGGGAAGAAGCATCACCAAATCCAAAGAAGAAGAGGAAAAATACCTCAACAAAGAAAAAAAATAGTGAGACTGGCGGTTCTCAAGGGAACAAATATTTATTTTGGGATTCTCGTTATGATGATGAGCTTATTCTATTTCTTACCGAGTTGGTAAGAAAGAGTTACAACGCCGACAAAAGTTTTAAGAGAACCGCTTATCATATGGCTTCCTAACATATTAATGAGAAGTTTAACACAATATTTAAGTGGGATAACATCATGCCCCGCATCAAAACTTTACGTATAAGATTTCGTGACATGAAAACTTATCGTTATCTAGTGGTGTCGAATGGGATGATAGCACTAAGACTATCATCATGGATCCTAAATATTTGGATAGGTGGATTGAGGTAAATAAACACTTGCTACATTTTTATTGACTAATTATCTCGTTTTCTTATTTTCATTGAATTAATTCACCTATACTTTTTAGGATAAGAGCTTTATAAATACTAAGCTTAGACAATATGTCAATAAACCCTTGATGCATTATGATGATCTTGCACTCATCATTGGGGATGATCACGCTAGGGGGGATTTTGCTAGCGATGCTTAGAAAAAGTTTAGTTGTAGCGAGTCCATAAATCTTAGAGATGATGCTGACTCACATTTGCCTACCTCTCAATCCCTTCATGTACACGTTTTAGATGACGAGGACACTCCTCCGCCTAAGGAAGCACCCACCACATCAAGTTCTAAGGCAAAGTCATGTGTTGCTAAGGGTAAGGCTCGTAGGACCAACCTAGATAATAAGCTCATGCAAAAAATGATGGATAAGATAGATGTATTTAGCGCAACATGAAGTGTGTAAATATGTATTGGACCGAGAAGTTATCCACGATCCTATATGCTTATTTACATGACTTTAGTGTTGAAAAGCTAGATACATACTATTGTCATCTCTTTTTGAACGAGCATGAATCAAGACTATTTATGGGCATATCTCCGGTTGGTCAAAAAAAGATGATTGATGCATTTCTCAACAAAGAGGGTTGAAGACCAATAGAATATGGGTGTACGTGGTATTTTGTGATTCTCACTTTTAACATACTTGTTAAATCCACTTACTTTTGGTGAAAGATTAGTCTTGCTTAATTTAGGAAACTACTCTTAGGGATGTTATTTTTGTGTTTGTGGAATATTATGATGATGGAACATATTATTATAATATATAGTAAGTATTTATATGCCTCCATATTGTAATATTTACCTTTCATGATGT
>BQKN01005758.1:0-13885 GCA_022839385.1 Asparagus kiusianus | reverse complement strand
ATTTTTCTACAATTAAAAAACTATTCTACTAGAATCGTACATTTATTTGAAATGCTCCTTTGCATGATTAACTTCTCATCTATCATATAGTCTTTTTATCTACAATGTTGAAATTGATGCTTAACCTATCTCATTTAGGTTCTTTTTGCATACATGAACCATGCCGTAGATGATGCAAGATCCAAGTCTAACTAATGACATAATTTCTTGAAATGAATGCTTTTCGTAAACATTTTTTAAAAATTTTTCTAAAAGCGTGACATCTAATCTAAATTGGTTTTTATTTGAGCATATTATTGACTTTTTTATGTCAATGGGTGATAAATAGATTCGACGGGTAATCGTATTTCTCTCTTTGCCATTATATGCTACATCTCACTCCTCTTAAATCTTTGCTTTTGCTTATCCTTGTGATCTCTCCATATTAATAACTAATGTAAACTTTCTTAATATTTTTATTTTCCTCATTATTCATTTGTTAATATTACTTTCATTGTTATCTTTTTCTATTTTGAGGCATAGAAAAAGGGAAGTTAAGGGATTTTCACAATTATAATTAATTCTGTAGATAATTTTTTGACATGGAAAAATATTCTTAAGTTTATGACTTTCTTTACTTCGTTTCTTTTGTATAGATTATGTGATTTCTATTATGCTTGAAGAAGTTGTTGCAATATTATTTAAATATTATTATTTTTGTAAAATGGTCACCTTGCAAGAATATACCTTTTGGTATTCCTTTTATCTTTGATTCAATGTATGGTTAAAACTTGCTCATGTGAACATGTTGTGTTTAAATTGGAGCGAGTGACATGTCCATATAGCTTCAATTTTGCATTACAATTTATGTTTTTTCTATTATGTGGATGCAAAATTGATACTGATGTTTATCAATTGCATTGTTTATCTGAATAAATAGTTTGCAATTAAGTAGAAACTAAAGATAAACGAAATTTGATGTGGGTAAAAAAACAGTTCTCAGAAAAGATTTTATTATATTTGATGTGGGTAAAAAAACAGTTCTCGGAAAAGAGTGGAGGAAATTTGTCATGCTCTGGGCCCCCAGGCCCATTGGCGCAGTACAAGCATAGGACCCATCAAGTATAACGTGTTATTTGGCTCAATCCATTGCTAGTTGCACTTGAGTCTTAAGCTTGCCTATTTAAGTCACTAAAATTTTTACTCATTTCTCATTGTGGGACTATTCACCCTTGGGGCATCACAAAATTTGTGGAACTAATATTTATCCACTAATAGTCATTCTGCCGAGCTGATAATTTTCATGATTTCTTCAACAAGTTGAAATATAAGTTGTAGATGGGTGCATGGTGACTTAATAACCACCGACTCCTCAAGTCTGGACCATAACAAAAGTTATCTTTAATGATCTACTCCTTTCTAATCTCTTTTTCTTTTTGTTGTTTCTTGAAGTGTAATATTTCTGCATAGTAGATATTTGTGCTGAATTTCAATTTGTAACTACGAGTGTTCTCAAGACCCATTTACTTAATTTCCATCTATTTATATTGTTCCCTTTGTTTGCGATGTTTGCATTTTTCAATGATTAAAACAACTCACAAGGTTATGTGTGAATAAAGTTTTTGTCTTAACGTAGTTTTGATTATTTACTATATAACAATCAATTAAAATTAAGATATATCAGCCTTAGTTTTTATTTTCTCATCTTCCTACATATGTGTGTTGTTATTTAATTTTCAAAGCTCTTTTTTTTAATCATGGAAGTTGGTACGATGAAACTGGTTTTTTTAATCAGGTAAGTTGTTATCCTGAAGTTCTTTTTCCTTTTTTTTTAATTTAGAAGTTAGGCCAAATAAAGTTGATTCCACACAAAACATGATAAGAAATTCATTCAGATTTTGCCCATTATGACTATTCATCTTATTGTTTGTGGATAAATTATTTTCTTATTGTTTGTACAATGTATAATTTTTTTCACTAAACTATCTACCTTAGTAAACTATTTTTTCTCTTTTTAGGTCCCTATTTAATATAAAAATTTATTGTTTTTTATAAAGTTATGTACATTATACTCTAAAACGCATTTCTTAATCGTAGTTATAAATATTTATTGTCATTGTTTGTTTAAAGAAGTTAATTTGATTGTAGAACAAGACATGTCATCCTCCTATGATTATTCAATTACTATAAATAAAGGGAAAATTGTGTCGAGGCCCCAAAAGTAGGGACTCCATGTGACCCAACCCCTTGTATTTTGGCCCATGTGGATTATCCCAAAAAGTACCATTTAATATTTCAAGGCCCCTCCACGTCAGCAATATACTCAAAATAGATTGTATTTTGAAAAAATCCGAAATTGCCCTTCTCCTTCTTCCCCATACGCCTTGTCCCTAAAAGTTTTGAAATTGACGTCCCATTAATATGATCTGATGTAAGAAATGGAGGGAAATTCCCCCTCCCCCCCCCTTTTTTACTCTATCATGAGCAATTAGTTCTCCATTACTCTTCATCAGCCGAAAATTCTCTTCATTACTCTCCCTATTACTCCTATTTATCCTAAAATTTGATCCATTATTCTTACCTTTCCTTCATAATGGCTGAGAAGGACATCATCTGCATTCTCTTCAGGTAATAAAGCAATATTCTTGAAGATTAACTCTTCAACCACCATCTTAGATCTCAAATTTGATGTGTCAGAGAGGTTAGATCTTCCATATGATTTATTAACTTTGTCATACAAAGATGAAACAAATGGAAGCTTCAAATTTCCTTGAGAACAAAGATGATCTGTCGTTTATGGTGGAACATTGCCACAATATTGGTTTAAAAGAGGTTCACATGCAAGCTTTTAAAGAAACAGAGGATTCTTCAAATATCCAAAAAAAAGAGCAAGTTTCACAAGACATGTAGATTATCGGATTTTTTTTGATGTTAAGATCAATATTTACGATGTTAAGTGTAAAATCAGTTCATGTTAGTTCCATGTTAGTTCTATGTTAGCTGTAATCGATTTCATGTCAGTTCTAATCGTTTTTCTTATTAATACTAGTTTCAGTTCCATGTTAGGTCAAATATGTTAGTTCTAATCGATTTCTTGTTAGTTCTAATTGATTTCTTGATAGTTATAGTTCCAGTTTCATTTTAGGTCAAATAGTTAGATCTAATCGATTTCTTGTGAGTTCTAATCGTTTTCTTGTTAGTTCTAATCCATTTCTTGTGAGTTCTAGTTCCAGTTCCATGTTAGGTCAAATATGTTAGTTCTAAACAATTTTTTTGTTAGTTCTAAATGATTTATTGCTAGTTCTAATCAATTTATTGTTAGTTCTAGTTCCAGTTCCATGTTAGGTCAAGTATGTTAGTTCTAATCGATTTCTTGTTAGTTCTAATTGTTTTCTTGTTAGTTGTAATTGATATTTTGTTAGTTCTAATCGATTTATTGTTAGTTCTAGCTCTAGTTCCATGTTAGGTCAAATATATTAGTTCTAATCGATTTCATGTTAGTTCTAATTGAGTTCTTGTTAGTTCTAATGGATTTCATGCTAGTTCTAACACAAACAGTTATTGTTTTTGCTTTTTTCTGATTAGTGTTATTTGTTGATGTTACTATTTGTGTAGTTTATGATATTTATTTATGTTCTTAATATTTGCAGGGCTTCCAGTAGTTTGAACTCAAAAAATATAGACTGTGGTCCGTCGTTGTCGACGTCCACATGTGTTTCAGCTAGGATTCCCAATGACAATCCTTTCGGAGATAATATTTTGATGATTGATGATATGATTAGCAAATCAAAGAGGATTTCTGCTTGGTGGCACACTGCTTTAACCGGTGAGGGACAACGATTTGAAAGTGCAAAAGAATTGAGATTGGCTTTGTTATACTCTTCCATGGCAAAAAAATCGAGTACTTATTTGGAAAGAATGAACCGAAGCATATTTGAGTTTATTGTCGGTTTAATGAAGCCAAAAATTACCCGTGGATGTTATTTGCCTCTCCACCTAAAAATGAAAATAGACTTGAAATAAAAAGGTTCGTGGACAATCACACTTGTGAGCTGCATGGCAATAAACTAGGTCAATCTAGGGTCTCTCGATAATTCATTACGATCCTATTACAACCCATGTTAAAGGTCTGACTGGATATACGACCTATTAACATACAAAAGGAGTTTCTAAGTTCGTAGGGCTTAGAGTCGATTATAGTAAGATATGGTGGGGTAAAGAAAGAGCACAAGAAAGAGCACAAGAGCAATTATACGGTGATGCTCATGAGTCTTATGATCAATTACGATGGTAAAAGATAATATCTACCATATACAAACTAATTTCATTTATTTTACGATATTTATACTAATTTTGTTAATGTTAATCCTAACACTTAATCTTCAAATTTTTAGGTATGTAGAAAATGTTAAGAAGACAAACCCAGGT
Organism: Asparagus kiusianus; assembly: GCA_022839385.1. Taxonomy (NCBI): domain Eukaryota; kingdom Viridiplantae; phylum Streptophyta; class Magnoliopsida; order Asparagales; family Asparagaceae; genus Asparagus; species Asparagus kiusianus. The sequence continues at coordinate 9,478 of BQKN01005758.1, read as the reverse complement.
AACTACATTCATATTGAACAACACGAGGGGAGGTTTACAAGGCTATTCATCTGCTATGTCGCCTACATAAATGATTTTTTGCATGGATGTAGGCCACTTATATTTTTGGATGGTACCTTTCTGAAAGATCGATTCAAAGGTATACTCCTCAGCGCCGTAGCATACGATAAAAATCAAGGAATATTTCCATTAGCCTATTGCATATGCGATCAGGAAAATAATATTAACTGGAAGTGATTCTTACAATGTTAGTTCGAGTCATGTTAGTTCTATTGCTTCTCATGTTAGTTCTAACTCATTTCTTGTTAACTCTAACTTCGTGTATGTTAACTGCAACTCTTTATAGGTTTGTGGTCTGCTCTCTATGAAAGGCCAGATCCATACAACCCTCCACACAAGCTAGTTATAATATCAGACGTGGATAAGGGGATCAGAGAAGCAGTTAGAGAATTTTTCCAAATGCTATACACTCTAGATCTGTTCTACATCTAGTTTAGAATTTTAGGACAAAATTGAAGGACTTGGGACTAAAGGCAAAGGATACTCAGATTTTGGGGAATCTGTTGCAATCTGCTTGTTACAAATATAATGATTATATGGACGACATTAGACTGATTGACGAAAGAAGCTATAATATTGTAATCAACTACGCTTCAGAGAACTGGGCAAATGTGTTTTTTCTGGAATTAGGTAAGTTATAAGCGATTTCATTTCTTATTTCAATTAAGTCGTTTGCCTAACGAAATTAGACATGAATGTCTACTCAGTAGAACTAACAAGAATTTGTGATGAATTCCCTGTTATGTTTTAGATATGGTCACGTTATACCAAATGTTGCAGAGTCATTCAAAAAGTGGATACATGAGGCTAGACTTCTACGGATACTACAACTGGTAGAGCACATACATAAATAGATTATGGTTCGCATGCATGAGCGACGAGTCATGGCTGAAAATTGGAATCATTTTTTTTGTCCCAAAGCTGAGCTTGTCCTCAACAAGAACATGGAAAATGGGTGTCCATTGGATGTGTGCCAATCCCATGGAGGATTATTTGAGGTACAATTGTTTGGTGAAAAATTTGTAGTAAAAGATATAAAATTTATAGTAAAAGAAGTAAAAGAAATAAAAGAAAATTGTCTTGTATTCTCTCGATCTTAATTACAATTTGAATTCCGATTACAAAAGAGAGGAGAATGATCTAGATTCTCCTCTTTGTTTAATTCTGGGTTCTTCACGGTGGCGATGAAGTGCTTCCCTCGAATGCTCGCGTCGAGTTTGCTCTCCGTTGACGATCTGCACGTCTTGATTCACTGAAATGTGGTCTTCTCCTCATGATTTGACGTTGTGGAGAACTTGCAAAACAAGTTTTAGAACTCTGAACGAGTTAGAGAACTCTGAGTGAGTTTAAACTCTTGTAAAAGAGTTGATTTGAACCGAAAGTCGGTTAACCAACCAAGGCCGAAAGCTCTGATAACTTTGTTGTTGCAGGAAGCTCGAAGATGATCTGCTGCTGAGAAGATGATCCCCAGAAGCCGATCTCTAGATCTCCAAGATGATCCAAGATCTCCCCCTTTACTGTCAAGTCCTAGATCTAAAAAGCCAGCCGAAAAAGCCAGAGCCAAATCCCCTCTGCTCCCCTCAGTCAAAGGACGAAGGATCCAGCCTCTAAAGATCCGAACTCAGTTGAGTTTTCTCGTTTTTATAGGGGATAAAGGGGATGTAACCGCCCCTTAAATCACTCCTAAGTGGGGTGTAACCGACCCTAAATCGTGAAAAATGGTTTTGGAACCGTTCAGCTCATGTTGAATGAGTCAAACAATACCCAAGTTGGCTTTCAGGACCCTAACTCCTCGTTTTAGACTGGAGACGTGGAGTTGGGCACCCGCTGGATGTTGAAAATGCGGGGTCGTCCGCTGGATGTTGAAAAACACGAGGGTCGCCCGCTAGATGTTGAAAAACGCGAGGGTAGCCTGCTGGATGTTGAAAAACGCGAGGGTCATCCATGTTTTGTTTGCTGAGGGTTAGAAACGCAGGTGACTTAGAAACGCGGGGGTCACCTGCGTTTCAAGAACTAAAACGTGAAGGTGAATTTCGCGTTTTAGAAGGAGCTAATGACTTATAACTTCTTCTGTAGAGCGCTGTAAAGATCATTGTTGAGTGATCTTTGCCTTGGCTGTTTTGGGGTGTGAAAGTCGTTAGATTGTAACTTTCATCATCGGTATTTGATAGGGGATCAGCTATCTATTATGATTTTTAGACAGTCTACAGAACCCCCTCCAAAGTTTTTGAAAGTTCGCGGTTGACTGGTACGAATTTTCGGAATACTTTAGATTTCAACTCTAATCTTAGAGCTGTTGATTCCTTGTCGTAAAGGAATCGTTCTCTGCACTCGCTTCGAAGACATCTTGGTTGAAGGGATTTGTCACGTAGGACCTATGTGAAGGTATGCGTCATAATCCTGCTTCTGGAATACGGGGGTGGACCCCTGCGTTTTGAACTTGAGACGTGGAGGTGGCTTTCATGCATTTTTGGCCAAGTCTTTGAGACTTGTCTTTAGCTCATCTGTTTCAAGTCTCGGCTCACATCTATTAAGCTGATGGGCCTGCAAACATGCATAGGATTTTTGGCCAACCCTCAGTCATCAACGGATTTGATAAGCCTTTACCGACTACCGTTTGAGTCGGGCCAGCATGTGAATTATTTGAATCCGTAGACTTGATGCTATGATTTTGAATACATAGACTTTGTTATTTTCACGGGAAAAAACTAACCGGCAACGCGTGTTAGGCGTAGGCTTATCTCTAATTGGGGATCGAGATAAAGTCCCCCATGCATGTAAGGAATGAATTTTGGTGTTATTAATAACAACATGCCACGATGTTGAATATGTGGGCTTTTTGTCTTTTTTACGACGAAAGACTAACCGGCAACGCGTATTAGGCGTAGGTTTATCCCTACTTAGGATTCGGGATAAAATTCCCTATGCGTGTAAGACACGGATTTTGGCGTTATTAATAACAACCTGCTATGATGTTAAATACGTAGGCTTTTGTCATTTTACGGTGAAAGACTAACCAGCAACGCATATTAGGCGTAGGCTTATCCCTACTTAGGATTCGGGATAAAATTCCCCATGCGTGTAAGGCATGGATTTTTGATGCTACGATGTTGAATACATAGACTTTTCCACTGTTTCTTCCCGTGTTATATTTTCACTTGAAACACTGAAAGAAAATTGAAAGTGCCAGGGGTGTAGTATTAACTTGGCGTGAATTTTCACTTAGAGTAAAATTCAGAAACTTTTTTTATTATCACTGGGATAATTCCAGAAAATCTTTAATCCACTGGGGATTTTATAATGAAAACTTGCTATTCTTGTTGAAAAAGGATTAACAAGTTCATTGGGGGGGTTGGCTATTAGAGGTATGATATTAACCTAACAGTATTTTATGGATCTATCGCTTTATTGAAGAGAGTCGATAAGTTGATTTGGTCGTCAGAGGTGTGATATAAACTTGATGGATTTGTGGACCTATCGTTCTATTGAAGAGAGTCGATAAGTTGATTATGTCGTCAGAGGTGTGATGTTAACTTGACGGGTTTGTGGACCTATCGCTCTATTGAAGAGAGTCGATAAGTTGATTTTGTCAGAGGTGTGATAATAATGTGATAAGAAGACTATTGTGATCGGGGTAATTTTGATGACTTATCGCTCTATTGGGGAGAGTCGATAAGTGGATTTTATCAGAGGTGTGAGATTAATGTGACAAGAATTTGTTGCGATCAGAGAAACCTTGAGGACCTATCGCTCTATTGACGAGAGTCAATAAGTTAATTATCAGAGGTTTGGTGTTAATATGATAGGAATTTGTTGCGATCGAAACAACTTTGTGGACTTATCATCCTATTAAAGAGGATTGATAAGTTGATTGTCAGATGTATTTTGTTAACGTGACAAGATTGTGGATCTATCGCTCTATTAAAGAGAGACGATAAGTTAATTGCCAGATGTTTGGTGTTAACATGACAGGAATTTGTGTTGCGATCGGAGCAACTTTGTGGACTTATCATCCTATTGAAGAGGATTGATAAGTAGATTTGTCAGAGGTTTGGTGTTAACATGACAGGAATTTGTGTACTTGTGACTTGCACAAGATTTTGGGAATTAGCATATCGCTGGGGATCTTGCTAGGTGAGTTTATCACCAGAAGCGATGAATTTTAATACTTGTGATTTGAATAAGATTTTGAAGACCTAGTGTCTTACTGGGGAAGATTGCGATTTGAACAATTTTGAGGACCTATCATTCTATTATTAAGGATTGATAAGTTATTTGTCAGAGGTGTATTGTTAACGTGATAAATTGAGAGTGATGCAAGCTGCATTCATACTATGTGGGGTGATGATCGTCAGAAGTGTAATGTTAACTCGACGATGTGAAAGATTTGTACTCTTAATCCAATAGATTCCAAGTAACTAGCCCCCAGTCTTGAGTAAGACTTAGCAGGAGAAGAAAAAGAGGGGTAGACATGGCACATCGTCTAGTGGGGCACTATCCATGAAGTCGGAATAGAGGCACATCACCTGGTAGGCTATTATCTGATGAGTTTGACAATCAGAGGTAACTGTTAACATGATAGTTTTGTGGACCTGCCATCCTATTGAAGAAGATTGGCAAGTTGATGGACTATCAGAGGTAACTGTTAACGTGATAGTTTTGTGGACCTGTCATCCTATTGAACAGGATTGACAGATTGAATTTGGAGAAAATAGACTATCAGAGGTGATCATTAACATGATAATTTTGATGGACCCGCCATCCTATTAAAGAGGATTGGTGGGGGAATTTGGGGGGAAAGGACTATCAGAGGTGTTCATTAACGTGATAGTTTTGACGGATTTCGTGGTTGACAGAGATATTCTATTGAATGATGACAACTCAGAAAATTTATTACTCCTAATCCAATGAGCAACAAATAAACCAACCCTCAATCTTGAACAAGTGCAGGGGGAAAAAGGATAGATATGACACATCGCCTAGTGGGCAATTATCTAACGAGTTTGACTATCAGAGGTAATTGTTAACATGATAGTTGTTGGACCTACCATCCTACTGAAGAGGATTGGCTTCAGTGGCCATTATATCTTCCCCTTCTGACTGAGAAGATTGGGCTTCGTCTGATTGTTCAGGTTGATCCTGCCTACTTTGTTCTTCAGCTTTGACCCTGACAATAATCTTGTAGCCTGTTTGCCTTGAGAAATTAGTTGTCTCCAGGAACGAAATTCTGCAACCCTCATTTGTGCTAGAAGGTCAGTTTGTAAGTTGTGTCGACAGGTCTCCACTAAGGTAGACTGTGTCATACCCGTCGGACATCACAGAGCCACTGTTTCGAAACCTCTTGACGAAGGCTTTGACGGACTCCCTATTCTTCTGCTTAGTACCGAGAATGGTATGGATGGAGACTTATGTATCATCTTCAAAAAATCTTGTCAGGAAGAGTCTCTCTAGATCTGCCCACTTTTGGATACATCCGACGGACAGTTTCTTAAACCATTCAAAGGCAACTCCCTTGAGGGTGCTAATGAACAATCGAGCCAGTATGGCGTCGTTTGATATCACATTCCTAGTCTGTGACTTAAAATGATAGATATGTTGGTTCGGTGATCTCGTGCCGTCAAAAGTTTGTAACGTCGGGACCTCAAACTTTAGAGGATAAGAGGTTGCATCCCATTCGGCAGGATAGGACCCGGTAACTCCCTCATCTCGGATCTCGCTTCTGTTAGCAATAGCATTGAGGTGGGCTTCCAATTCTTCCATTTTGGCAGACTGGAGATTCTACTTGTTCTCCGTCTCTCTTCCTTCATTAGATGAAGATTTCATGTTATGGGCTTCTTGATCAGAAGCAGCACCATCAACCATTTTTTTCTTCCCTTTGCTTGTGTGATGTTGGGATGAAGATGTTCTTCCTCTTCGGGAAGATTCTTGCCTGGGTGGCGAATCTGTCTTCTGAGATTTGGTCTTGTCTGCAACGATTTGAGTCATCAGGGCCAAGAGTTAATTGATGGCCTCCTGCTGAGATTTGAGCATGACCTCCTGCTCATCAAGTCTCTTCGCGAGATCTTCATGGTTTCCCGTCATATAAGCGGAGCTCTCATGTTCAACAAAAGAGCTTGATGATTAGGACTCTACAATGGCTGAGTATTCATCATCAGAATTAGTTCCTCTGGCTAACCTCCGATAGTTGACAGGGGGAATGGCTCCCGTTTGAGTTCGAGTATGTTGATAAACTCCATCGGACCTATTCAGGAAGTCTTTTAAGCCAGAAGACTGATCGTTCTCTGACTCATCGGAACTAGTAACTGATGATCTCCCTCTGCCGATCATGTTGGAAGTAACTTCAAGGTATTCATCCTCTGAAATCTGCTTCTTGTGCGAACGTCGTCGTTGGTTGGGCAAGGCAACGTTCGTTGGTCGGTTGAACACCAACGGTTTGGCCGCATATGAGTAGCATTGACATCCCAAGAGGACCGTAGTTCGCATTGGAATGAGCGAATGACTTGTTGCATCGGTCTTTCTCTCGATACGAATTCTTTCAAATCTGTTGTAAAGATTCGAGGAGAGTTACTCACTAATCGTGAGGTTTGAATTGGAACATCCGGTCTTTGATTGGACAGGACTGGCTCTTGGTGAACATGGATCTGGTTAAGATGCCTTGAATCCATGGACTTTTTACATCTGCCCCTCAATCTAGTCGCGCTACGCAGAGTATTCGGGGGTCTTGCTAACCGGTCAGCGAACCGGGGGTCCAGGGGGTGGCGTGCCCCTGGCCGAGGGGTCCTGGAGGTGGACTACCCTCCGACGGGGTTCGGGGCAGCGCCTTGAAGCTCCACGGTATACACCAGGTTCTGTATTAGATTTCATCACCCGGACGTATGCCTGAGCTCTAGGTTGTGCTGGTGAAACGCAATCCTGAGATCTGCGTTTTGCTGATGAAACGTAGTCTTGGGATCTGCGTTTTGGTTCTGGAACGCGGTCTTGAGATCTGCATTTTGCCAGATCAACGTAGTTTTGAGGTCTGCGTTTTGACATTGGAACGTGCCTCTGATGGTTGCATTCTATTTGGGAAATGCACACCTGAGGGCTGCGTTTAGCTTGGCTTATGCTGAGCTCATGTTGAGGCTCACAAACGCAGAGTTCGCATTGATTGGGGGATCGGCTTTTTTGGAGTTGTGCCAAAGCTAAGTCTTCTCCTTTAAAGAGGGGACTGTATAAATAGTGCAACCCCCAGTGGAGATAGTCTTTAGATGAGTCGGCCACAACTGGAGCTTTAGTCTCCTTAGAAACTTTGTGAGTCTTGCGCATAGCCTTAGGGCTAAGGGATCCGGAGGAGAGGGCCTTCTCAAACTTGGTTTGATCAAACTCTACCACGAGAGTTTTGACGGTTATTCCAGCGAGGTTGACGTCGGATTGCACCACCACTTCTTCGTCAGAGAAGCTAGTCCCTAGCAGAGTCGTCATCTTTTGTTTGATGAAAAATTTATAGTAAAAGAAATGAAAGAAAATTAACTTGTATTCTCTCGATCTTAATTACAATTTGAATTCTGATTACAAAAGAGAGGAGAATGGTCTGGATTCTCCCCTTTGTTTAATTTTGGGTTCTTCACGATGGCGATGGAGTACATCCCTCGAATGCTCGCGTCGAGTTTGCTCTCCGTTGACGATCCGCACATCTTGATTCACTGAAATGTGATCTTCTCCTCATGATTTGACGTTGTGGAGAACTTGCAAAGCAAGTTTTAGAACTCTAAGTGAGTTAGAGAACTCTGAGTGAGTTTAAACTCTTGTAAAAGAGTTGATTTAAACCGAAAGTCGGTTAACCAGCCAAGGCCGAAAGCTCTAATAACTTTGTTGTTACAGGAAGCTCGAAGATGATCTACTGCTGAGAAGATGATCCCCAGAAGCCAATCTCTAGATCTCCAAGATGCTCTAAGATCTCCCCCTTTCCTGTCAAGTCCCGGATCTAAAAATCCAGCCGAAAAAGCCAGAGCCAAATTCTCTCTGCTCCCCTCAGTCGAAGGACGAAGGATCCAGCCTCTAAGGATCCGAACTCAGTTGAGTTTTCTCATTTTTATAGGGGATTAAGAGGGTGTAACCGCCCCTTAAATCACTCCTAAGTGGGGTGTAACCACCCCCAAATCGTGGGAAACGGTTTTGGAATTGTTCAGCTCATGTTGAATGAGTCAAACAACGCCCAAGTTGGTGTTCAGGACCCTAACTCCGTATTTTAAACTGGAGACGCGGAGTTTGGCACCCGTTGGATGTTGAAAAACACGAGGGTCGTCCGCTGGATGTTGAAAAACACGAGGGTCGCCCGCTGGATGTTGAAAAACGTGAGGGTCGTCCGTGTTTTGTTTGCTGAGGGTTGGAAACGCGGGGGTCACCTGCGTTTCAAGAACTGAAACGCGAAGATAAATTCCGTGTTTTAGAAGGAGCTAATGACTTATAACTTCTTCTGTAGAGCGTTGTAAAGATCATTGTTGAGTGATCTTTGCCTTGGCTATTTTAGGGTGTGAAAGTCGTTAGATTGTAACTTTCATCATCGGTGTTTGATGGGGGATCAACTATCTATTGTGATTTTTAGATAGTCTACAACAATCCCATAGAACTTGTCAAGTGGATATTGACCAAAAAACATGCACATACCGTGCGTGGAATGTAACTCGTATCCCTTGCAAACATATTTGCGCAACCATTATGTTTATAAAGAGAGATGTTTACCAATTATGTGACTTGTTTATGACGGTTGAAGCTTTTAAAAAGAGCTACGAGCTAATCCTCTACACTATCCCTGATTACGAGAAGCGTAGCATGCCATATAATAAGATATAGATCCTACCACCGCTAACAACAAAAAGAAAATGGAGAACTAAAACTAGGCGTATCAACAACAGAACTGTTTACACCCCCGACCACTTAAATTCCCTCGATGTCATATGGAAGGTCATAATCGTAAAACATGTAATGAACCGATTATCGATTAAGTGTTTAGAATGTTGTTAATTGTTTTGCTTGTATATTTACAAACTACTACGTTTTGTTTAATGTTGCAAGTATTTTTATGTTAAATAATAACTAACACCATCTCCACTAGATGAAATGTTGTAAGTATTAGAATTAACACGAAATCAGCTAGATCTAACACGAGAACCACTAGAACTAACATGAGCTGTAATAGAACTAACATAGCCACTAAAACCAACACTTCTACTAGAACTAACTCTAGCTGAAAGTAGAGTTAACATGAAATCAGCTAGAGCTAACAAGAGAACCACTAGAACTAACAAGAACTACAATAGAACAAACATAGCTACTAGAACCAGCACTTATATTAGAACTAACTCTAGTTAGATGTAGAACTAATCTATATACTATTACTAATAAGTGTTACCTTTGATTATGCCACTTGGCAAAAATG
>BQKN01005752.1:0-10721 GCA_022839385.1 Asparagus kiusianus | reverse complement strand
TATACATATACATACCTTGGCTAGGCAACACTGGGGATCTAAACTAAGAAAAATTATAGATATATATATAGATATATATGTATGTATGTATGTATGTATATTAGTGTTCGTAGTATGTATCGTTGCAGTATTTGTTGGTTTGTCCATTGTAAAGGGTGTGTGATGTGATTTGTAAATGTGGGTTGATTCTGTTGGTAATGAGAGGCATTGATCTCAGTGATGTGATTTGTATATATGTTGTTGGTATATATGTTGTGGTTGATGGGAGCACGGTATATATGTTCTGCTCTTATGACTTTACAAATATATGTTGTTGGTATATATGCTGTCGGAGTCTTGTATCCAGCTATGAAACCAAAGTCCTTGTCCGTAATATACTTGGTAATTTCTTGCATATGCAATATACTTGCGAAGGAGAGGGTCATGGTTCTTGCTGTTGGTATATTTGCCGTTGTCCTGATCGATTCATGTGGGGATGGTAATTCAAGGAAATAATATGCAATGTTTTACTTGTGTTAACCATGCACTCATTTCGAAGAATGCTCATCGACTGGTCATCAATTTCTGATCACTATGTGAAAACATTACATTTTACACATCACAAGGAGAGAAGGAATCTGATAAAAATTCAATACTGACTTATAGAATCGATTTTCAGGGGCTGTGGTTTAGCATCCCTTGCTCATCTGCTGCTGCTGCTGTTTATTATAAATTGCAAGTAAACACAAGTTATAAACTCTGACAATATCACCTCAAAACTAAACCTGCCAACAACTATTTTCTCTACTCGTACAACAACTCCCTACAGTTAAGAAATGATCAGATACTCAAACAGGTTAGTGGCCTCATAGCTAAGAAATTTGATATATTTTCCAATGTTTCCCTCATCCACCTTATAAACAAACATCAGCTTCGAAACATCATTTGGTACATAATCAACCCACTTTACAAGTGTAAAACCCCGAAATTTTTATAAGGAGTAGGTGTGAATTATTAGTAATAAATAATTCCTTTGTGATAAACAGTGTTTGGGAAGCAAACAAGTGTTTTTATGTGAGAAAAATCTTGTGGATAGTCAGCATGTTGGCAAATAACCAAAGTAGACAGTTTTACTGCTGCGCGGTCGACCGCGATGGACGTGGCGGTCGACCGCACAGCAGCCGGGCACTCAGGAATCTTCTTTCTTGTTGTGCGGTCGACCGCGTTAGACGCAGCGGTCGACCGCACAACAGGCAGAGAGTTTTTCTGTGTTGGGTCTTAATGGGTTTCGGGTCGTGTTCGGGTCGGGTTGTAGCGTTAGTATATATACTATTATACCCAAGAGAGCCCTCTTTTGATCTGAAAGAACCCTAGCCCACCCTTCTCTCCCCTCAAACCCTAGTTCTTATTTTGGGTGATTTTGGAGGAGTTTCGAAGGATTTCCAACGAACTTTTGGTAGGATTCAGCGAAGAGAATCGTTCTCCTACAGATCTAGGAGCTTGGTTTTCATCAGAGGCGAGTAACATCTCGCCCAACTTCACCCCTTTTTGTTTTCATGCTTAAATTTAGGTTTTTAATCCGGTTTTATTAGGCCAAAAATCGTATTTTATGTAAATATGGTAGATCATTATGGTATAAGATGTGAGAATCAAGTATTTCAGATTTTTAAAGCTTTTATTAATGAGATCTAGATCTGAAAATGTTCTTAGCAAATTAAATCATGTTTGTACTGTTTTAAAGACATCTAAATCATGTTTATATTTGTTTGGAATCATGATGATAGTTTTTAAATGTTTAAAATTCGTAGTTTTCTGTTCTATGACTTTGTATAAATGTTAGATTTACGTTAATATAGGAATCGTCGAGTTTGATTGGGATTTGAAGCCGACAGAAACCTAACTCGGCTTCTGTCAGCTTCACGGTCGACCGCAGTGGACGCAGCGGTCGACCGCTCTGAGATTTTCCAGCAGAAAGTTTCTGCTCCTTGAGCGGTCGACTGGCATGTCCTCAGCAGTCGACCGCCGCTCAGTTTGAGCATAGTGTTTTTTTTGACGCTGTGAGCGGTTGACCGGAGTGGCCTCTGCGGTCGACCGCCGCACAGTTTTGTGCATGTTGATTTTCTGTTGATCTTTTCACGTGTTCGAGAGATCACCTTGTTCATCTCCCACTAGTTTGCGATGTTAGTGACTTATCTACACATGGGGGTTGACTTGTGACACAAATTTAGACCGCACATTAAAACACGTGTAAGATTGGGATATGTATATTCTTTCCTCATATACTAGTAATAAATACGCCTCTTCGTTCATAGTCTATGTGTTGAGCATACATTATTATTAATCCATGTGTTGGATACTTATCATCTCAGTCCATGTGTTAGACCTGCATTTTATTCAGTCCATGTGTTGGACATGGATTACCTTTAGTCCATGTGTTGGACATTTTTGCTAAACCTTAAGCATGATACACATTTGGGTTTCTGAGCATGACATATTGATATAGTTGGACATGATAGCTACCTAGGCTGTGCATGACACTGATTTTAACTGTGTAACTTTGACATAACTATGTATTTTTTTTGTAGAGATGGGATTGTTGTCTTTTCCTTATTGTTCATGTATTAGACTCCGGGTTTGGTACTTAGGGATTTTTAATTTGAGATACAAGGTATATACATGAGGGTTTCCTTGTTTGGATTATTTCGCTCGACGTACTTATGCTCGTGTTGAAATTCCCTAAGTATTAAAACCCCTTATTCTTAGGAAAATTGATTATATATATATATGTTTTGTGATAACTGTATTTTCTTATACAACGAGTCCTCTCCCTTGGGGTTGGTTGTGATGTTGCTCGCTAACGCTTTGACGCTCGTTGCCCCTCCCCCTTTCAGGTCACGAGCCAGGAGCCCGGAGAGTCGCAGGTTGATGGCGATACACTTTAGTGTTTAGCTTTTCATTCTAGCTATGTATTATTTTGGGGCTCCACTGTAGTTGTTGCTAGACATTTGAGGACTATTTTCTAGATGTTGTAAAGGTTGTATGCCTTACTTCCTTTACTCAGACATTCTGTATTTGAGGCTTGTTGAGAACTCTAGTTTATCTACTTTAGCCATTGACTATGTACTTCTGTATGTTGGATGATGAGATATCTATGTGGTTGTTATCATTTCATCAGTTATCACTTGTATTATCTTTTACTTGCTTTTGTACCTACACCTGTTGTTGACTCTACTAGAGAGATGTTAATTGTGATGGTGAAACATGTTATTGCACGGTGTGGTGCATGGCAGGTTTGATATTCTTGATGTCACCTTAGACTGCAGCCTTGTGTGAACCCAGGGGCGTCACAACAAGCAAACCAGCTTTAGTACATAAGATGTTTAAACGCTAAACCAATTCAATTACAACCAGCTTCAATTATACAAATCAACCCACCTTACAAGCAAAACAAAATAACAACATAACAAACGCATGTAGAAGGCACAATTTCCTCACTCACTTAATCTTCATCTACGAACCAAGAAAGCCAGTAACTCCCTGCAGTTAAGAAGGTACAAATCATCACTATTAACCTAAAACAAGAAATATCAGTTTATTTTATTAATAATAATGTTGTAGTGTATAAATGACTGCAATGGAACATAACTCTCATTTAACAATTTAAAGTCTAAAAACCACTGAAACTATTTCCAGTTAAGGCTATACTAACCATATAAATTTTTTAGTTAAGGCCATCTAGAAATACTGTCTTCATAGTAACACGTCATCCCCATCTTCACTTGATGACGCATTACCCTCTTGCAAATTTGTATCACCGTATGTAGAAGACCTACATGATAATGAAAATATATATATATATACATCAAGGGGGATAATAAAAGGTGAAAAATAAGACAACATAAATAATAAAAGAATTATTACTTACGGATTTGTGAGTGCCGGACAATTTCGTTTATTATGTGATTGGCCTACTTTACCACACCCGTGGCAACGTCTATCTTTTTTATTTTTTGCTCTAGCCATTGCTTTCTCTTTTCCTCCCTTCAACCTTTTGCCGCACCCTTTTGCTCGCACTTGATCGGGTTCATTGAAACTATTTTGAAAAGTACAAGAATCTTGCACACTAGTACCATCATCTATTTCTCTAAAATTACTACTCATTTGATTACTTTTCTCGGTGAACCTATTTACAACCGTGCGGCCACTAACCATATTGCTAGTAAGAAATTGGTCGATTTGCTCATTAATGATACGCACTCCATCGGTAAACATCTTCCTCGTTTCTTCACATACGATGGACTTGTCAACTAATTCCAAAGATGATTGGATAAATTGACTCCGCGTTAAAAGATAAGAATTGTCAAGGCTTATATTCAAGCCTTTATCATCATCCTCTGCACCCGATTTTGCAGATTTAGTCCACCTCTTTAAGATGTATTTATCGGACAATATTTCAGCATCAATTGTAGAACCCTGTATTTTTGTTAGAAGTATATGTGAACTATTAGTGATAAATAGTTCTATTTGTGGTAAATGACTTGAGGTCATGGATATACTTAGTAACAAGTTATTAGATATGTATGAGTGTGGTTTCATAGAGTTCTGTGCATTGGTTTTGGCTGAATAACAAAACATGCACGAATTTGGATTTAGTGTCTACTCAGTCGACTTATGAGTCGACTCATGAGTTGACTAATGAGTCGACTGATGAGTCGACCAATGAGTCGACTGATGAGTCGACCAATGAGTCGAATAACAGGCTGATTTTGGGTTTCCTTTTAGTTGCGGGTTTGGTTTGGTTTGGTTTGTTTCGGGTTTAACCGCTTTCATATAAAACTCTCCTACCCAAAACCAACCCAAAAACCCATCAGAACCCCAGAGAAACCCTAGCCTCCCTCTCCCCTCAAACCCTAGATTCGTTCTTGGTGATTTTGGAGGAGTTTCAGAGGAATTTTCAGCGGGATTTTGTGGTGCTGTTGAAGGGGGATCATCCTCTCATCGGATTCAGGAGTTTGTAGCACATCAGAGGTGAGTAACAGCTCGCCCAATCCTACACCCACTGTTTGTATAGCTTTCTTAAGTTTTTATTTTGGATTTTTGAGCCTAAAACATATTTTGTGCATAAAAATAGATACTTTACATTATGAAATGCAAGATCTATATTTTTCAGTTATAAAAAGCTCACAAACGAATTTGTAAATTAAGATCCAGATCTAGAAATTTGTTTAAACATGAGTTTCAATGTGATTTACTGTTTTCAATACGTTTTTAAACATGTTTATATGATTAAGGTTTTTATGTAAGTGATCACATGCAAATCCCTTTAGTTTCTGTTGATACACATGAGTTAGAATCGGAAATATATTGCCGGACATGATTAAAGAGAACTTTAGTTAATGTTTTTGTAGATAATCATCGAAAGCATAAAACTGGAGATTTTCTGCTCAGTCGACCAATGAGTCGACTCATGAGTCGACTTATGAGTTGACTCATGAGTCGAACAATGAGTCGACTGATGGGGGAAAACTTCAGTTTTGTGTTTTGCTTGGTCGACTTATGAGTCGACTGATGAGTCGACCAATGAGTCGACTAATGAAGAGTTTTCTCCTTTTGTATTTCTTCAGTTTTGAATCCGTTTGAGTTATTTCAGTTTAACTAAAATTTTTTATGTTTGTTTATTATTGCTATGTGCTTAAATACGAACGAGGAGTCACCTCGAATGACGAGTATTAGAAATTTATGTATAATCTGTATCTTTACATGTGAGATGTCATGCGAACACGAGTTTAGGTTTGCGTACCGAGACACATGAGAAAATAGGGTATATGCACCTGTTCATATAACTCATCTAGTCCATGTGTTGGGCAATTATGATGAGTAGTCCATGTGTTGGACACTTATCACTTTCAGTCCATGTGTTGGATCGTTTACATATGCAGTCCATGTGTTGGACATCCACTACATCAGTTTAGACCTTGAGAGTTAACACCTATACTTGCATAGGCTGGACACGACATTTATACGAGTTGTAACACGACACCGTAATTAAGTCTGAGATGAGTTTGCCTTCTTTTATTAATATTTCTTGTATTAGATTTTGGGTTTGGTATTTAGGGATGTATAATTTGAGATATAAGGTATATACATGAGGGTTTCCTTGTTTGGATTATTTCGCTCGACGTACCTATGCTCGTGTTGTAACTTCCTAAATACTAAAATCCTCTTATGCATAGGTACTTATAATCTGAGCTACATGGTATATACATGAGAGTTTCCTTGTTTGGATTATTTCGCTCGACGTACATATGCTCACATTGTAATTACCTAAATAGGATTTGTGATTATATATATATATATATATGTAATAACTGTATTTTCTATATACAACGAGCCCTTTTCCCTTGGGGTTGGTTGTGATGTTGCTCGCTAACGCTTTGACGCTCGTTGTCCCTCCCCCTTTCAGGTAACGAGCCAGGAGCCCGGAGAGTCGCAGATTGATGGCGAGGCACTTTAGCTTCAGCTATTCTATTATAGTTATATTTTACTTTTGAGCTCCACTGTAGGCTTTTGTTTAAACATTTTAAGAGTTTATTTCTAGAAGTTGTAAAGGATGTGTGTCTTATTTTCGTTTATTCAGACATTTGTATTTGAGACTTGTTGAGAAATTCCAGTTTACTGATTTCAGACATTGACTTATACTTCAGTATATTAGATGATGAAATATTAATTTGATCTCTATTATTTCATTAGTTGATTCTTGTATTATCTTTTACTTGCTTTTGTACCTACACCTGTTATTTGACTCTACTAGAGAGATAGTAATTGTGATGGTAAAACATGTTATTACACGGTGTGGTGCATGGTAGGTTTGACATTCTTGGTTTCACCTTGGACTACAGCCTTGTGTGAATCCAGGGGCATCACAGTTGGTATCAGAGCTAGGTTCCAGTATCCTTAGGATCATCCTGTGCCGAGTCGTGGAGCTAGGATAGAGTTTCTTAGGATTCATGTATAGAGTCCGTAAGGATTCCCTAGTATGAGTGAGGACGATATATGCGTATATCTCAAAAAAATTGAGGATATTTTTTATGACAACTATTTTTGTGTAAACTTAAAGTTTTTGGGTGAATACTAAATTGTTGTGAAAATCATATTGTGATATGCTATGTATGTGTATATGTTTATTTGGACTCATAAACTCTTGTTTTCTTATGATTAGAGAGATGGCAGGACGTGGTAGACCTCGTACTCGGAGAGCTGGACAGGCAGAGTCATAGCAGGCTCCACCTGAGCCACAACAAGCTCAACCCGAGCCATAGCAGGCACCACCTGAGCCGCAGCAGGCTACCCAGTATCTTATTGATCTCATGGCTCCCATCGTATCTAGGATGACAGCAATTAAGGAGCTTGTGGCGAGTCATATCGCGCTACCGACACCACCACCACCACCACCAGATCAGCCGCAGGGGATACCAGCAGTTCCTATCAGTGAGAGACCCCCAGAGGCCGCACCTGTAGTTATCCCACCAGCAGTCCTAGATAGAGCCATAGAGCAGGAGGCTTGGCTCCGTATGGTTAAGAGGTATCAGAAGATGAGAGCACCAGAGTTCTAGGGGTCAGCAGATCCACTTGTAGCCCATAAGTGGAAGGAGAATGTGAGTAATATCCTCGATATACTTAATGTGGATTCGGTCCAGAAGTAGAGATTGGCGTCCTATAGTCTGAAGGGAGACGCCGGGAGATGGTATCGACTCCAGTTCACTCCAGAGCATCGGATGACCCTCACATGGGAGGACTTCATCTACTTCTTTGATGGACAGTATATTTCTTCTGCCAGACGGGCTGGGAATGAGCTTGAGTTATCCCGGTTGACTCAGGGGGATATGTAAGTGGCAGATTTTGAGAGCAGATTTATGGAGTTGCTGCACTTCACGGGCATGTGGCAGACAGGAGAGCGACAAGCTCAGATGTTCTTAGCAGGGATCGGCCCTAATCTCCGTCGATTCCTCGTCTCGAGGAAGTTCTATTCAGTTCGGGAGGTAGCTGAGGCTGCCACTTCTCAGGAGATAAGACTGTCATGTTTCAGAAGATTAGGGAAGGGAAGACCAAGGTAGGACAGACCGAGGATAAGAGGAAGAACAAGAGACCTTTTTCTGGATCCTAGCAGCAGCAGCAAGGTCCTCATAAGAAGGGACCTCAGTATGATCAGAGAGCGCATCAGTAGCGCAAGTTCTAGGAAGTTTGCTATAACTGCCGCAAGGTCGGGCATAAGGCATCGGAGTGTCGCAACGCAACAGGAGCTCAGCAGGGCAAGGGCCCGAACCAGCAGCAACAGTGACAGCAAAGCAGAGTTCAGGGCCAGTAGGAGAGACTTGAGGCACCGCCAGCAGCACAGAGGACTGAGGGGCAGAGTCGGGCAGTTCAGGAGGTTCCTCAGGGGCAGATAGTACCGTATTCTTCAGTACTAGTAGCAAAGGAGTCTCTAGCCACGGGCAGAGTATATACGGTAGTACCGCATAATAATGGAGCTAGCAGAGCAGTGGTGGAGGGTACATTTCTTGTGAATTCTTTTCCCGCACGTATTCTCTTCGATTCGGGAGCTTCGCATTCCTTCATTTCGTATGATTTTATGTCTAGACTCCAGCTCGTAGCTCAGCCATTAGACACCCCTTTATTAGTTTTCACCCCTTTAGGTAAGATATCGCTTCTAGAGAGCGTTTGTAGGAGGTGTACTATCAGTCTAGATGAGTCAGAGTTCGTGGTTGATTTGATAGTGTTGCATATGTCTGAGTTCGATGTCATCCTTGGTATGGATTGGTTGTCTTCCTACCATATTAGTATTGACTGCTTTACGAAGACAGTCAATTTGCGGGCGTTCGATGGGTCCGTGATGATTATGGCAACCTCTCAGGGCAACCGTTTTGCGGAGTTATTTCTGGTGTACATCGATGAGGTGATGCGATGGGATCAGGGTGTTGATTTATTAGAGACTAGAGTTGTCTCAGAGTATCAAGATGTCTTTCAGGACATAGCTGGATTACCTCCTGTGAGAGAGGTTAAGTTCTGTATTGAGTTATAGCCAGGCACACCCCCGATATCCCACGCACCTTATCACATGGTACCAGCTGAGATGAGGGAGCTTCAGACCTAGTTGGACAAGTTGTTAGCTCAGAGTTTTATTCGTCGGAGTCATTCTCCATGGGGCGTACCGGTCCTCTTCGTGAAGAAGAAGGACGGTAGTATGAGATTGTGCATTGATTATAGGGAGTTGAACAAGGTCACTATCTAGAATAAGTACCCATTGCCTAGGATTGATAACTTGTTCGACCAGCTACAGGGAGCATAGTTCTTCTTGAAGATTGATCTTCGTTCTGGTTATCATCAGTTATGGGTTCGGGAGATGGATATTCCCAAGACCACTTTTCTTACTCGATATGGATCTTTCGAGTTCATGGTCATGCCATTCGGACTGACCAATGCACCCGCGGTATTCATGGATTTGATAAACCGGGTTTTTCGTCCCTTCTTAGATCAGTTCGTGATTCTTTTTATCGACGACATCTTCATTTATTCGAGATCGGAGGCGGACCACGAGGAGCACCTACGATTAGCTTTGAGGACTCTGTAGGAGCATCAATTATATGCCAAGTTTAGCAAGTGTAAATTTTGGCTTTCAGAAGTCAGATTTCTCGGCCACGTCATCAGTAGAGAGGGCATAGCAGTGGACCCGGCTAAGGTTACAGCAGTTCTTGACTAGGAACCGCTGAAGACGGTGACAGAGATTCGTAGCTTCTTGGGCTTAGCCGGCTATTACAGGAAGTTTATCCAGGACTTCTCGAAGATTTCAACGCCACTTACACGCCTTACGAAGAAGGGTGTGCAGTTCATTTGGAGTATGGAGTGCCAGAAGGCCTTTGATATCTTGAAGACTAAGTTGACTTTAGCACCAGTTTTAACTATTCCGAGTAGCGGCATGATGTTCGTCGTCTACATAGATGCATCGTTGGCAGGCTTAGGAGGTGTATTGATGTAGGATCAGAGAGTAGTAGCATATATATCACGGCAGTTGAGGGTGCATGAGCAGAACTATCCCACTCATGATTTAGAGTTAGCAGCAGTGGTTTTTGCATTAAAGTCGTGGAGGGACTACTTGTATGGAGTGCAGTTTGAGTTGTTCACAGACCACCAGAGTCTAAAGTATCTTTTCTCTAAGAAGGAACACAACCAGAGACAGAGGAGATAGATTGAGTTTATCAAGGATTACGAGTTCGCGATTCAGTATCATCTGAAATCACTCAATGTCATAAAGAAACCTGAGGAAATTCTACCTAAAATTCTAAAAAGGGAAATTAAGTCGAGAGATTTACCATAACCCCCGCCTTTCCCCTTTGGAGGAGGGATGGTTGTGGGATTTGTAGGGAGCGAGCAGTTGGGCGTGAGATCTCGGAGGAGGGCTGAAGGCGAGATCGCGGAGAAGAGACGACGGTCCGCGGAGAAGGAAGAGAGGAAGGATTTGGGGCTGATGCTTGATTTGGGGTTGACGGCGAGATTTGGGGCTTTAGTATGAGGGAGAGAGAGCAGAATTCGGGGCTAGGGCTTGAGTATGACGGGGAGAGAGAAATGATGACGAGAGAGAATAAATGATCACGAAGCTTTAATTATTCATCGCGGGACTTTTGCAAAGAAACCCCTTCAGCACAAAATGCGTACGCATTAGTGCGTACTTAAAACGCACTATATAT
>BQKN01005717.1:0-16977 GCA_022839385.1 Asparagus kiusianus | reverse complement strand
GGCTCGCTCCCCTGCCAACTCGCGCCCAGCTCGCGCAGTGAGGAACATGGGGGTGGGGCCCAGCTATGGGGCCCAGCTATGGGCCCCACCCCCCTGTTCCACACTGCGCGAGCTGGGCGCGAGTTGGCAGGGGAGCGAGCCAAATAGCAGCGTTGATTGTTTTAAGAATTTTTAGCTGTAGCAGTAAAACCCGCGTTTGACATTTTAGGGACATTTAGAAATATAAAAAATATAATATGATTAATAATAATAAAGTCCCAGATGTCAGTACTTTACCAAGTTTTGCTCCAGAACTTCTGAACGATGTGGATTATTTTGTCATGATCAAATCCAGCCTGCACAAAAGAAAAAAAAAGTCCTATAATATGCCTGTTATAGTTGCAAGTTCTAATAGATAATGCAATGTATAATATGCATAGATTAGCAAATAGATTAACTATATGATTACATCCGCAAAAGAACTGCATGCAAAATAAAATGTTGGATCTTGTGGATTACTTGGTCATGAAAAAAAATCCTAATAATTGGTCTCTGTAGGCATAATAATTAGTATATAATTATAGATTAGCAAGCATATTAACTATATGACAACATCTGCAAAAAAACTGCATGCTGAATAAAGCCCAAGGAAGGCTAGTGAACTTTGTACTCATGTTTAATAGATAAAATGTAAATTAAATAGCCTATAGGTGAAGAATTAACTAAACATGAGTCTTCAAATATCCGCAAGAGTTTCAGTTGTCATTGATATTGCTTATAATTTATAACCAAGCTAGGTGCAATAATAAATTATAAATGTGGTTCTATTTCTAGTTATTCATACCACTGCAGTTTAGTTGATTGGTGAAACGAATTACAAATGTAGTTCTTAAAACAA
Source organism: Asparagus kiusianus (assembly GCA_022839385.1). Taxonomy (NCBI): domain Eukaryota; kingdom Viridiplantae; phylum Streptophyta; class Magnoliopsida; order Asparagales; family Asparagaceae; genus Asparagus; species Asparagus kiusianus. The sequence goes on along the minus strand of BQKN01005717.1, from coordinate 16,100 downwards.
CTTGTCATTAATTTTTCTCACATACAGCTGCTTATTATAATGTGCAGGGTGCAAATTATGGTAGAGTGGAACTCAAGAGCTTGATTCACTGTATCAATCATGGCTTTTTGTGTGAGGATCACTATTTTTTGTGAGGGCATTAGTAATTTTCGTGAGAATATTATTGATAGAAGAAGAGACCTTGCCAGCAGTAGAATATTTCGTACATGATTTCCCCTTTTCTTTATTTCATATTTGGCTATAGGAATTATTCCATCTTTTTTTACTTGAGTGAACACTTTTTTAGTTGTTGTAGATTGGATTGTTAGGCTCCGGGTTTCATGTACAATATGGTATATGTTAGTGATTGTAGATTGAATTATTAGTTACCAGGATTCATGTATGATATGGAGTAACAAGACATTAAATATAATTCATTCCTTTGATGATTTAAGTATATCCTGCTCAATTCCATGTATATTCTCCTGATCCTGATTCATGAGAAACTTTAACTTTCAAAATCTATGATACGTTCACATCTACAGGGAACTAGAAACATCAAATACTAGTATAAAGGAACCTGTAAGTCTCTTCAGCAAACAAGAACCTTAACCTTCCCAGGAGTTCTCTAAAGCAGATTCCATAACCATGAACATCAGCCTTCATTAAGATGTCACTAGAGTGGAAATCAGTAAATATACAGAAAGTGCAGGAATATAGCCAGTCAAAAGGAAAGAACCAAACATTGAGCAAAATAATAGGTTAAAGAAAATATAGGAAGCTAGTACCTGCTTGTGATGGGGAAGTATCTTTGCATTGGAACACACAATAAATTACATTTAGTCATACACCAGTTTCTGCCCAAAAGGGTGAGACCTATTAACCTTATCAATAACAAAAAGAAAAAACAATTACTGGAAATAAATGATGGATAAACTAAATTTTCATGTGTTAGATGTCAGTTTCATTCTTACACAATAAATAAAATTTCCCCTGTTTCAGCTGTGGGAAACCTCAGAGCTTTCAACTCCCTTTCTGTTTTACGGTCTTTTCTGAAAGCTAGGCTTCATTGAGCTTGAAAAGTTTAATTGTTTTTCCACTGAATATGTTCAATTCATGTAACTAAAAGCCCGCTGCAGATACAAATATATCAATGTGATAATTGTGCTCAACACTAAAGTAATTGTGTCAAATACGTGCACAACCTTTTTTTGAAATTATAACTTGCGTTGATATCAGGAATTTCTACACTAATGTAATTGTGTCAAATACGTGCACAACCTTTTCTGAAAGTATAACATGTATTAATATCAAGAATTTCTACATAGTCGAACTCACTGAAACCATCGTCCCAAATCCAAAAAAGCATTTTATAGATGAGCCCTACCTGATGGAAGTCAAAATATCCTGGATTGAGTTGTAAATCATGACATGGATCTTTCAAAATCTCAGAAAATTTTGGTAAGACTGAAAATAAATCGAAAGACAGAATTGAATCATGACCTAAACATGCATATATCATGTCTATGCATACTTGGAACTACCGTTGATAGTAATTCTCACACCTTTAGATGTTTAGTTTTTCAGGTTCGCTGCAATGTATCAACTTAGTTCTCATCCACTCCCAGTCTCAACTTCTTCAGTCTCTACTATAATTAATTAGTCTCAAGGGAGTAACCATTAGTGCGTTTAGCATATGCCGTATTGACTACAAATATCAATTTAGAAAAGAACTGATGTACCAAAAGTTTTTTCTATCTAGCAGTAAGAGCCAACCGAAACCAACTATAAATTGTTTATCAATTACTTCAAAAACTTTATAGGAGATAACATCAATTTCTCACTTGGAGATGCACTGGATTCAACGTAACAGCCACAATAAACATTATCTAGATGGAAACATCTTTCTTACTAATAACAGATAAAGCATATTTAATCTGGCGACAAAAAATTTAACCATCACAACTGATTCAAGGCACTATTTACTCTTAGGCGTGATTTGATACATTTTCTCATCCAAAAAAGTAGCAAATCAACAGAGGTGATGCACCGTTAAACCCTAGAAGCGACAATTTAAGTAGTAATTAAAAATTCAATAAGAAATTTTCAAGATATCATCTTTATTATTGAACAAGCAAGGTAACACAAAGTAACAATAACAACCACAGCGCTGTAAAGTCCCGAAAAAGACAAAACGACTAGTTCTCTAACTGTTTTAGTTGTGAGAAGAGATTCTATCGTATGGTAAGAATCTATTTGCAATCGCTCTTTTTCAAGTACAGAAGAGAATGTTGATTTGACTTCTCCTTTGTTTAACATGGGTTCGGTGTAACGATGAGATGTCTCGCTCGATACTCGTGTCGAGCTTACTTCTCGTTGACAATCAAAGCAAGATAGCTTCAATTCGAGGAGAAATTTAGCCTCTGTCGAGTACTTGAGCTGTCGTTGGTGGCTGATGTTAGCTCTTGACGTGCGTACATCTAAGTGCTCTCTAAGTCTGAGTGCTAGCTCAGTTGGCTTCTTCATAGCTGCTCACGGCTATTTATAGGCTTTTAGCACATAACTGATACGCTAATCATGGGATCAGGAGCGTAACTGACTCCTTAGCCCACGTGGGCTGACTATGTCTTCATAGCCGTTAGCCTCCTGGTGTCGAGCCTCACTTGATAAGACGAGCCTCCCTGCGTGGCGAGGTTCGTCTGATGAAATGAGCCTCAATGCGCAGCGAGGTTCGTCTGACAAGGCGACCTTCATTATATGGCGACCTTCGTCTTTTCATGGTCGAGTCCAGTTGCGTGGCGAGCCTCGTGAACTTCTTCTGACGAACTTCGTCTTCTGAAAAAGCTTTGTCTTCACTAACGAGCTTTATTTTCTGAAGGAGCTTCGTCTCTTGAAGGATAAGGCGTTGAGAGCCTCATCTCTAGGCGAACTTTGTCTTCCATGACGAACTTCGTTTCTGGGCGAACTTTGTCTCAAATGACAAAGTTCGTCTTCTGAAGGGTGAAGCACTGCTTGACGAGGTTCGTCTATGGATGAACTTTGCCTCCTGAATAGGCTTCATCTCCTAGAGGAATTTTGTCCCCAGTGACAACCTTCGAACCTCGTCTCCAATGATGAGCTTTGTCACTATCTTGTTTCTTGGTATTTTTAGTATCTACAAGACCCTTCAAAGTTTTCAGACCCAAATTGGGTTGCATGGGTCTGGAATACTTTGAACTTTCTTGGCTATAACGAGCTTGGTTTGCATGACGAGCTTGGCCTCTTGGCGAGCTTCGATGCTCTGGGGTGAACTTCGTGGTTCCAGGCGAAGTTTGTCGTTTCTGGGCAAGCCTCGACACTTTGAGACGAAGTTCGGCTATTTGTTGAGTCTCGTCATTCTGTGCAAGCTTCGTCAGACCCACGTAGGACTAATAATCAGGTCCTATCAGCATTAAATGTTGTACATCTTCATCATTGCACTTTTTCAGGCCCCGACTAACAAAAGGTTCTGCATTCATCTGCCCGGACTTCTTCACGTGGCGACATCGAATCAGATACCACTCAAATTAGAACGAACCAGTCCCGCTACCCCGTGCTTGAGAATCTCCCCATCTTTCAGAACCAAAGTCGGGAGGTGTTTCATCAGCTTGCTGAGCCTTCAAGTGCTACTTGAAGGCATTCGGTCACAGACGCATCCTTGGAGACAGCTGACCGAAACAGGATTCCAAAGCCTGTCTTCCTTTTTGGCGATTCCACACCCAACCCCGATATGCTGGACCTTGGGACATATCGATGGCTTAGGACGATGGGCGAGAGACGCTTCTTCACACCTCCTATGCAGCGTGACTACTCTCTCACCTTCCTCAAAGCGACTTTAGTCTCCCAGAAGATGAGTTGACCCTGACACAGGATGGGGTCACCTATGGATATTTCTTTAAGGGCGGCGCTAGAGTGGACAGTGGCGACCGTCATGTTACCAAACTACTTCCCGGGCTGGTTCAATGTGAACTACCCGCTGGTGAGATGACTGCGGAGGCAAACACTTTCTGCAACTCTTTCTTCAAGGCTGAATGGTAATTTTCAGCCAAAGACTTCAGAACTCCGGGCTGGTCACGTTGGAGTGTTGGACAGTGGTGGCCCCGGATGACTGAATTCATCTTGCAAGAGAACTATGATGACCTACGAGAATACAGCCTTCTCACGCCGATCAGGGCCACTCAGTTTGGGCTGAAGAACAACGCCCAACAATTCTTCAGCGTTTTGGAGCTATACAACCCTGACACGCGTACATTTTTCAACCCCGATGGGGAGCTGGGGATAGCACTACACGATATGGTGGAAGTTTCAGGGTTACTACTGGAAGGATACCCTTATGAAGAAAACATCCCAGGGCATAAAGAGCTGATGGAACTGGAGAGAAGCCACACATAAGTTATTAAGACATTTGGGAGCTCATGTGCCATTATCACATCTGTTTGAGCCCTGAGGGACGTACAGAGAAGAAAGGCCTATCCCTTAGCCATAGCACTTGGGCCAACTACCTTTCCAGCATTTGGATCATAAGGTCTCAGTCGCGCCGCTAAACCCCTGCGACGAGATCGAGTCGGCACGGCGTATCTTTGCTCATCTTCTCACTTCCTACGTGACCGCTTCAGATGAATGTGGTTACACAGCCGGCGTGGAGTTCCAGAGCTATTTCCACCAAACTGAAGAATCGATCTCCTACAAGGTGCTATTGGAGTGGTTCCTTATGCTTTGGCTGAAGCATATAGCCGCCCCACACACAGTTTCGACTTCCTGCCGATGGAAGTGGTTTTCCCAGCTGTCCGTTTGGCGCATGGCTATTCGTACGCCCTCTTCCAGGTCATGACTGCTTGCATTCACGAAGGATTGCGGCGGTTGTGTGCCTAATTTTGTCAAGGCGTCGAGAGTCTTCAGGTAGAGCTCCCTTACGCCTATTTGATTGCGTCGTTTGTGATGCACTGCCCTACCCTTATGACTGTGCCCTCCGCTCGAGATGAAAATCAAGCTAATCCTTTCATCCAGCGGTTGGAGAACTCTTCTTGGACAAAGGGGTATATGGCGACAATGAGGAATGCCCTAAGAGATCACAACAACTTTGACTTCTTCAGGTGCTTTCCTAACGTTCTTGGGACTAGCTACGGCCAAACATTTACGGACGAGTCGAATGGCCAAGGCTACACTTTACTATCTGTTGGCTACTTCAGGTGGCTCGTGAATATACGTCCTAGGTACCTGATCTATCGTCATGGTCCGACGTGTCAATTAGAGTCGTATCTGCCTTGCCGATTTGCTTGTCAATTCGGTTATGACCAGTTGTACGTCGGCAACCCCAACACTCACTTATAGTCTGAGGGTAGTTTAATCGATAGAGCAAGAGGGTAGTTTTGGACAATTGAGGGATGTACGGGTGCCCGCTTCTCGCTTCCGCACCATAGTCCTCCCACTCCGGAAGACACTTGCTTATTGCAAGTAGCACTGCACCACCGACGCAGCGATTCCTGGTTTTAATGTCAATTCCTCAGGATTACGCCTCATCAGAGGTCGCTTAACATCCAGGGATGCTTCCAAGAGTCGTATGCCGGGCTTCAAGGATTTCTAGCGTGCGGAGGAGGCTGTAAGAGGAGAAGAGGCTCAGCCTTCGAGCACCCACGAGACTTACTAAGAGTTACTTGCAGAACTTATTGAGAGTACGCTCCGAGGATCTCTTCATTGAAAAGTACAGGAGCTATATACCAACCTTAATTGGAGAAGGCGAGGATCTCGGAGCTGAGGCAACAGCAACAGTCGGCGAGGGTCCTTCACTTGGAGGAGACTTGCTCGAGCTTGAACCCGAAGAGCTTACTCGCGTCAGCGAGTCTTTTGAACGTCTATGGCATAACATTGCCGAGCATGCATCCCAAGCTATTGGTGCCTCTGTGCAAAGCCTTTCCCAGCCGCTAATTGAAGTGATGAACATCCTAAGTTCCGAAGCGGGGTTGCCTATTCGATTGGAGCCTCACGAGTCCTTGGTTTTGGAAACAACCATTCCGGCTTTGGAAATATCAACTTCAGCTGCACTTGAGGAAAGTCTTCCAACCATGTAACCCATTGGTTCGCCCATCTTCATTTATTGTTTTGAGCTTAGAGTTCTATCTTTTTAACGTTTATCTTCTGACGTTTTCACAGAGCAAACCGAAGAAGTTGGAGGCTCAAGGCAAGTAGGGAAGAAGTTCAAGAGACAAGAACCGGTAAAGAAGTCGAATGTGTTGTTTCGAAGAAACCACGACGAGAAACTCAAGTAGTTACCACCCCTCCGGTGGAACGTGTCGCGACTGAGGCCGAGCCTGAATCTGAGGATGACGTCCCTTTGCTTCAACGTCGTATCAAGTCACGTCCCGAGCCCAGTGTGAGCACTGCGGACGCTCTTCTTGACCCAGATAAAAAAGCTTCACATATGTCATTGTCCTTCTGTGTTTTGATTATACTAACAGTGTCTTTTTGGGACAAACATCTTTTTAGTTGTTTCAGCTGCTACAGTCGTTCTTGGTGCGGCTGCTGAAGCTGAAGCAACAAATGTTGTCACGACCAGCTCTACTCCATCGACGGAAACTCGGGTTCCAGATTTGATGATAATCACTGCTGCTACTACTGCTAGAACTTTATTGACTATAGTTGTGACCACAGTATTTGCTCCGTCGTTGGTCTCCACACGAGCAACGGCTTCATCCACTGGTCAGCTTGAGATGGTCTCTTCAAGTGCTGCACCGTCCTCCTTTACTCGAGGGAAGGATTATGGGGGTGTCGAAGATTATGGAGAACTTCCTCACCATTTTGAAACTCCCCCTCTCGAGTATTGGATCACCGTGATGACTTTGTCGGGATCCAAGGCAGTGTTGGAAGCTCTTTTGAACTTGATGCAGAGTCTGACCAACTACGAAGCCATGCTGTCATATAGACTCAATATGGCAAAGGTCGAAGACCTCTTCAGAAGATGGCAGGATCGTCGTGATCGACCTCTTCTCCCTCTAGCCGAAAAACGAGCTAGGCAATACTTGAGGCAGAGGGATGACTCTGTTTTTAACTTTAAACGCCAAGTGATTTCCAAGAAAAAGGAAGTCGAAGAGCTCGATGGGATCAGCAAGAAGTTATCCGGTGAGCGCCGAAGAGCCACTTACGCTGAACAAAACATTCAAGCCTTGATTGAGTCTTATAAGGCTGCTCTCATTGAGATACAAGCCAAGCTAGCGACAGTAGAGAATGACTTGAAGGCGGCCGTAGAAGTGCAGCAGACACTTGCGGCGCAACAGGAAGAACAAGAGGCATCACTTTGAGCTTAATGAATTAGAGAAGCTGGAGTCCGTCGTGAACAATATGATGATGTCCTCTGATGATGAGTTGCGCAAGAGGGCATTGGAATAGACTGAAGCGAAGCATAAGAGGTCATTAGACGAACTTGCGAAAGAACTCCACAACGCCGTTCAATTCCTCTGAGCTCAATTTATGTTATCCAACTCTCGTGGCAACAACTTCTCATCAATAAAATTATCATTTTGTCTATCAAATATTTTTTAGTTATAACTTAGGATTTTTAACAAACTCTCAGCTATCAACGGACTTGACGTGTCTTTAACAACTATTGTTTGAGTTGGACTAGCCATCCTTTTTCCCTTAGCATGGTAACTGGTAAGTTGTCGATGAGCTTTTTAGGCTTAATTCTCCTCTATCCTTAGTCATTCAATGCGTTAGATTAAGTGTTTGAGCATGATTACAACGGTTAAGTCGCAATCAAGTTTGGTTGTATCGTTCAGTGAACTACTCAACCTGGAGATTTGAAAATGTGGCTTATCGCATAGTAGGCATGTTGTTTCAAGAAGTGATCATTTGCGGGAATGACCGGAGGAGTATGGTGATATCGTTAATACAATAACGATCTCAGATTTGAGTAGTGACTCATCGCTTGGTAGGTCACTATTCTTGAACGTCATTTGTAAAAATAACAGTATGAAAATAATCAAGTCGTTCAGTGACATGGGAGTATAACCATTATGATTAGAATAAAGGCGCATCACATTGTAGGTCACTATTTTCGATCACTCTAAGAAGATAGAACGGTCGAGAAAAAACAAATAGTGAATTATCGCATGGTGATCATTGTTCAGATCGAATGACAAGTAGGGGTTCTTCGCATGGTAGGTCACTACTTGACAGAGTATTCTCAATTGAGGTTGAAGAGTTGACTATCATAGGTAATTGTTAACATGATAGTATTTGGAGAAAATTGACTATCAGAGGTAATCATTAACGAGTCATGCTATTAAAGAGGATTGATGGGTAAATTTGAAGAAAATCGACTATCAGATGTAATCATTAACATGATAGTTTTGTGGACCCGCCATCGTGTTGAAGAGGATTGGTGGGAGGGATTGGAGGATGATAAGGAATGAAATTTTCATCTTAGTTGATCTCGTGGGAGTTGAAAGGGTTTTATGACTTTAGCAATGTCGAAAGTCGTGTTCCTCGATATTGTTAAGGTCAGGTATCATTGCCGCATTCGTGGTGTTTAAACCTGCAGCGTTATTGAGATTTGGAATGATCTCTTTCCTTCCGCATGAGTATGATAGTCCTCATAAATTATGAAGACCTTTGCAGGGAAGCAGCAGGTATATAATTAGCCTATAGGTAGTACTTTTTTAAAAATTTGTTGTTGATAGGCATCATGATCTTATCGCCATCTTGATTGATTAGGCGATATGCTCCATTTGAGTAAACCGTTTCTAGTACAAATGATCATTCCCATTTCGGCTCGAACTTGTCTTTCTTTTTGAAATTCAGAACCATTGGACGTCGGACGGCGAGAACCAGGTCACATTCCTTGAAAATGCGATGTCTGACTTTCTTGTCAAACGCTTTAGAGATTTGAGCCTAGTAAAGCTCGATATGCTGTTGAGCTTGTAGTCGCTTTTTGTTTAGCGCTTTAAGTTCTTCAAGACGTCGACGATAACTTTCTTCCGTTCTCAAACCGGTCGCAAGTGCTATCCAAAGGGATGGAATTTGAACTTTCAATGGTAATACGGCTTCACATCCATATACTAAGGACTATGGCATAGCACATGTTGGTGTACGAACCGTCGTGCGATACGACCATAAGCTTTGACCTAACTTCTCATTCCAGTCTCGTTTGCTCGTGGAGACCAACTTGGTGAGAATTTTGATGATGGTCTTATTAAAAACTTCTGCTTGTTCATTCGCAGCAGGGTTATAAGCTGTTGATGTCAAGTTCTGATTCTGAACTAGTCGAAAAATCGCGTGAAGGCCTGGCTGACAAACTGGGGTCCGTTGCCATGCATGATGCGTCTTGGGACATCATTGTTAGTTCTCTTATTTTGATGATTTTACAAACAATTTATAACTACTTTTGTTTCTAGTTGTTGTGGCTTGTTTTATTATTCAGGCTGACGATATCTAATGAAAAGCCTTTCGTATCAAGAGTCAAAGATTCAAGAGCAAGTCGTGTTCACAGTCTACTAGGTATATTTGCTTCATATAATGTATATTGTGTGAAAATATTTCAAGCTCAATATATATACACACACACAATATTTGATTTTCTCACAAAACGAACTATTTTGAGAAAACTTTGTAATATTGGTTTATTGATCATGTTTACATTACATTCATGTTTTATAATGTTTATAAAAACATTTAATAAAGTTTCATAACTCTTTACATGTTTAAAACCAAAATTCAAAACTTGACATAAACATGTATTTGTGCAGTTTTTGCAAAACGATGACTTTTCACAAATGGTAAATGCAAATCCAAAAGTTTCTTCACAAACATGTTTATTTTCATGTTTATAAACTTTCCCTAAAGTTTCATTATTTTTGGATATTATTTGTTATTTTTATTATAATTTTAAAAGTCACATTTTAAACCTGAAAACCCCATGTATCTTGCGGTCGGCCATACTTGTCGCCGCGATCGACCGCCCAAAAGAGGAGTTTTTCACAAAGAGAAGGATTTCAATTTCAATTGAGGAATTCACCCTCATCATCATTTCTATAGCTCTTTGTGTTTATAGATAAGTTTTCTAAACTCTATTATCTAGCTATTTTATCATTGAATTTCATATTCATATTTTTGATAGATTAATTTGAGTTAGATTTTTACTGTTCTCATTTATTACACACATCCCTATTGAGCTTTTGATATTCACACAATATATTGTTGGGTTGTGGTTGTGGTGGGTGATATAGTAAGAGTGAGTTTCATTGTGTTATCATTCATTGTAGAGAACAAATATTTGTATTTGAGCTTTATTTTTTAGTATCACATTGTAATACACATTTATATCGAGAGGAGTGTGGTGAGGACGTGGTCGATACCAAGAGGAGTGGCGTCGGTAGAGAAGCCTAGAGAGGTGTGAATTTGAGCACTGGAGGGAGGCGACATGTGTAGACTAACACTTGAAGTTGTAATTTGTGTGATTATATTGTGAGTGGATTGTGAGAGTTTTCGGTGAGCTTGAAAACCGAATGTGTAGAATCTTTTTGAGAAGATAGTGAAGATCTCTTCGAGGTGAGGAGCGAAGACGTAGGTCAATGGTTGACCGAACTCCGTGATCATATCTTGTGTTTGTATTTGCATTGGCGTACACTTATTTTGTGCTCTTGCTTATATCTTGTTTATCTTTCTTGTAATTTATATTCTTGCTCATAACTCATTCATATATCTCTTGTAAGAATTAATTAATCAATAAGTTTTTAATTTGGCATAAAATCGGATTAGATTAGCATATTGTCTTATTCACCCTCCCTCTAGGGTAATTTCAACCATAACTGTATATGGTGTGGTGTTTGTTGAACTTGACCATATCACTTGTTTTGACTTCTCTCAATAGAATTGCTTCGGCCCACTTGAAAAAGTAGTAGGTTATTGCCAGGATGAAGCAATGTCCTTTCGCAGAGGACGAGAAAATCAAGCTGATAATGTCCATACCCCATGTTTCAAATGGTCATGAAGTGACTGAAGGATGCAGATGCTCCGGTGGTTGATGCATGTAGCTGGCATGTATTTAACATGCGAGACATCGTTTAGAGTATGAAACTGCGTCGTTGATCATCTTTGGTCAGTAGTAGCCGAATCTACGCAGTCGGTCCCACGGTTTAGGTCCTGACTGGTGAGCTCCACAGATGCCATCGTGGGCTTCTTTAAGGGCTACTTCTGCTTCCTTGTTCAACAAACAGCGCAGCAACAATCCGTCGTATGACCTCCTATACAGGGTTTGTGATAGGAAATCGTAATAGAATCTTGGCGTTTGCGGACAGATTCTCTTTCTTTAACGTCTTCAGGTAGCAAGTCATATAAAACATAATCGATGATCGGGAATCACCAATCTCTGGGTTCGAACACCTTGGGCTCTTCATCGACCGTGTTGACTTGCAGCGCATATTTTGGTTAGAACAGTTGTTTGCAGATTACAGTGATCCGCTGAGTAGCTCCCTCAGGCAAAGCTAGTGTAGCTGTGAGTGATGTCAGGGCATCAACATATGTATTCTAGAGGCGAGGCACATGATCGCCTTCAAAAGAATTAGCTAATGTGATGGCCGCTTCGTGGTAAGGGACCAGATCTTCATGTTTGACTTCGAAGTCCCCTTTTAACTGGTTGATGACGAGTTTCGAATCGTCATATGCTTCGAGGTGTTTTACCCCCAGCTTCTTGGCTAGATCAAGACCAATGAGCAAAGCGTTGAACTCGGCCACGTTATTAGAACATGGCTCTGTCAGATAGAAGGCTCAAGGTAATACATGGTTTTGCGGAGAAATCAAGACTACCCCCACTTAAGCGATAATTGTAGTTTAGGGCCTATTTTTGATGCGTCGTCGAATAATAACTGACACACCTGTTCTTTCGAGACCACATTGGCTTCGCAAGTCTTGTCCGACATGTCTTGGTATAAGTCTACTTTTCCCTCCAAAGGATAATTAGCAAGAAGATCGTAAATAGCTTGACCTTTTACCGTCTTTTAGGGTGTGAAGTATATGTCATACTAGGACAGTAGCAGTGCCCATCTCGTAAGTCTCCAGTTTAATGCGTCGGGTTGCGTCATGAATACCCGTATCAGATTGACTTTGGAGACGACATATATAGTCTGCCCAACCAAACAGTGTCGCATCTTTTGGATCGTGAAGACCAAGGCCAAACATTCCTTCTCGACAGGTGAATAGCGGTGTTCAGCTCCCGTTAAAGTACTGCTGATATAGTAAATGGCTTGCTCATGGCCATTATCATCGTCTTGTGTCATAAGTCCTCCCAGGGCATGTTCTGTGGCTCGGACATATATTAGAAAAGGCCTTCCAGATTTTGGTGCGACCAATACGGGTGGACTAAAAAGATATAGTTTGATCTCATCGAACGCTTTCTGGCAGGCTTCATCCCAAACTAATGATACGCCTTTCGTCATGAGTTTCGAGAATGGCCGACACCTGCTGGACAAGTTAGAAATGAACTTGTGGATGTAAGCCAGATGCCCCTGCAGACCGTGAACCTCTTTAAGATTTCTGGGACGAGGAAGTTCTTGAATGACTTACTTTGTCCAAGTCAAGATGGATTCCATTAGCTGTGACCACGAACCCAAGAAAGTTGCCGCTGGCCATTCCCAGGAAGGATTTGGTTGGATTAATCCTTAACTGGTGTGATCGCATTAGGTTGAACATTGTCTTCAAGTCGTGAAGATGATCACCTTTGTTATGGTTTTTAACAACCAAGTCATCGACGTAGCACTCCACCGTCTTTCGCAATTGCTCCCGAAAAACAGTGGTCATAACGCGTTGATACGTGGCGCCAGCATTCTTTAATCCGAAGGGCATTACCGTATAACAGTATATCCCCGAAGGTGTTCGAAAGGAAGTATGCTTCTCATCCACGGGATACATCTTGATCTGGTTGTACTCTGAGAAGCCGTCCATGAATGGCATCCTTTCAAACCCGCACGTGTTGTCAATGATGACGTGTTTAATGGGTAAGGGGAAATCGTCTTTCGGACATGCCAAGTTTAAGTCACAGAAGTCGATGCAAACTCGAATCTTTCCGTTCTTTTTTAGAACTGGAACAATATTGGCAACCCAATCCGGGTACTGTTCTTCTCGGATAAACCCTAAATCAATGAGCTTCTTGACTTCGGCTTTGATTGCCTCAATGATTTGTGGACGGAATCGTCGTTGCTGTTACTTGATAGGCTTAGCATCTGGTTTAATGTTAAGTCGATACATGGCCAACTGAGGATCAAGGTCGGGCATGTCCTTGTAATTCCAGGCGAAGACATCAATATACTCACGTACAAGAGCAATGAGATCTTCATTTTCTTCGAATGACAGACTATCACTTATGAATCTGGGCTTCGGATTAGATTTATCTCCCATGTTCACTTGAATTACCTTGTCGTCAGTAGGAGGTTCGTGTTGTTCAATGCTATTTTCCCACTGCATGCCAAATTACTGACTCAATGGATTCTCGAATAGGGGTAATTGATCATCCTCCCGAGTTTCGCTTGGGAGAGCTGAGATCGTGTTAGTCATAAGTCTCTTGAACATGGCCCCTGTACTGGTGTCTGAATCCCAGCAGATTGATTCGTAAGAAGAGCTAATGGAGTAGTCGTCCGACACTTCACTAGCTTCAAAACACTGTGCTGGTGGCGAAGATACATATCCCAATCCTATGTGAGTCTTGTCGTAATAGTTATCTGGTTTTCCTTTTGGTACAAAGGGGGCAAGCGGAGCGCGCCGGCCTTTTCCAAAAATTTAGACCTCCTGCATGGGAAAAGTCATATCCCTTTTTCTCCATTATGTGGCGCGTTATTGGCCTGGAATATGAGAATTGAGGAGTTTCTTCTGTTTTCGGCTTCATCCCAAAGAGTTTGCAATGGACCCTCAGTTTGTCTGAAGATAATGTCTTCTTTGTTACTATTTCTGACTAGAACCACAAAGACGGCCTGCAAAGATTCGATGTGTCGCCAGTTTGTTGTGAAGGATGAGTGGATCAGCATGTGCAATGCTGATTCGGCATATAACCGTGACTAAAGGCCTGACGATATGTTGGCGCTTGTACCTGATATGTCAAAGTTAGATTCAACGCACAAGTAAGCTAAACCCTTATTATTATTGAAGATAATTTCGCTGTCATCATCAGCGGCGTCATTTACATCGAGGCTCTCAAAGCCTGTCACGACGGGATCAATGCCGTTAAAGACAAGCCCTTGTTCGTATTCAGGCTCGGTATCAGCCTCGTTACCACTGTCAAGGTCCTCAACTGGTGATGCGTCGATCGGCTCATCACCTAAGTAGTGAATAAAATCAGTAAAATAATTCTCCACCCCCTTGAATGGTTGCTTTTCCGCAACCACTGTTTTGACCTTGTTGTTTTCATCCACGTAATTTATGCACTGATGCAGAGTGGATGGAACGATCAAATTGTTGTGGATCCATGGTCGACCCAATAACAAGCTATAGGATGTCTCTGCATCGATAGCGTAGCAGTTGACATCCGTTTTTAAGTCCCACATCTGACATTTGAGTTTGATTTTGCCGAGAGGATGTGTGTTAGAGGCATTGAAGCCGTAGATGTTAGTCCTTGGTGCTGACAAACGGTGAAGAGGGACCCCGAGATGATTAATGAGCCTCAAAGGTATGATGCTCAAGGCGAAACCAGGGTCAACCTGGATTCGGTCTACCCGAACGGATCCGATGTATCCTTTAAAGTATAAAAGCCTATTATGCTTCAGATTCTTCACGAACATGTCTTCTGAGAGAATGTGATATAGGGCATCCGTCCTCTAAAGATTTGATGGCACTAGGGGCACGTTTCTGGTATTTCCTCTCGGATTCGGTGGAATATTAGCAAGAAACGCCTCGTTGTCCACCAGTGCTTCACGTAGAGCTTCCCTGGTTGATCAGGATAAACGTAGGAGCTCGAACAACGTGATTCTTGCCAGGATGTTGGCTAGCTAGGCTAGCACATCAAATCGAAAGAGACCCTTCGAGCTTTCAGGAGTTTCCTTCCTAAGCGCCTTATTATAAGGAGCTCCTTTGCCTTCGGATTACTGGCGGGTAATTGCGCCTTCTCCGTTGCTTCCCCCATTGGCCTTAGCAAGGTGTCTCCCGCCTCAAGGTATTTCTTCAAATATTCTTTTTCGCCACGGGTTCCTGATGTCTGCGCAGGTTATGCGGTAAATGTCGGCTTTTCATTGTCGGAACTGCTGAGTGAAGTAGTTTCAACCACTTCATCTGGATGGCGGAGACTAGAGGTGTCCATCCGGGCCGGGCCGGGCAAAACCGGAGCCCAGACCCGGACCCGGGTACCCCGGGCCGGGTCCGGGTCGGCCCGGATTTTTTTCAATTTTTTCTTTTCTTTTTTTTTTGATAAAAAATACTAAAATTTAGTTTAAATTTATTATATTTTATATAATTATGTATTAGTATATACTTATAAATTATTATGTAACTATATATTATATATACATATATTATATATATTATATATACATATATTATATGTAAATATATTGTATACATATATACTAAGAGGGAGTATACATATATAAGAGAGTATACTTATATATACATATATACTAAGAGAGAGAGTATATATATACACACACATATATTATACATATATAAGAGCGTGTATACTTATATATACTTATATAAGAGAGACTATACATATATAAGAGAGAGTATACTTATATATACATATATATACTAAGAGAGAGAGTATACACACACATATTATACATATATAAGAGAAAGTATACTTATATATACATATATACTAAGAGAGAGAGTATATATATACACACATATATTATACATATATAAGAGAGTGTATACCTATATATACTTATATAAGAGAGAGTATACATATATAAGAGAGAGTATACTTATATATACATCATAATACATGTATAGTATAAGAAAGAGTATATATATACATAAATACATACATTATACATATATAAGAGAGAGTATATATACACACACATATTATACATATATAGAAATATATTATATATATACATATATTATATATATACATATATTATACATATATAACACATATTAAAAAACAAAAAAAATAAAAAAAA
>BQKN01005708.1:0-12492 GCA_022839385.1 Asparagus kiusianus | reverse complement strand
GAACCCAGGGACGTCACAATCTCAAATAATTATTATCACAAAATGAGAGTTTGTTACTACTCAAACAATAGATATTGTATGAACTTCATTCTAACAATCTCCGCGTCTTGATAATAACAAACTTGGAATTTGAGATACCAAAATACATATATTTTGAGATATATAAATATAAAATTTAACCAAATATACACATTCATGCAAAAATAAATGATATGCAAAGCTCCTCCTACATTCATGCATTCATGAAAAGTATAAATAGGTACATGTATGGTAAAAGAAATAAATCCCCCTCCTAAAATAATGCATCGAGCGTTTCAAATTTTGAAAGCAAATAAAAAACATGAAGCCACTTGAAAAATACTTAGTTTAAAAACTCCACACATGCAAAGATCATCAAATTTTAAATTTCACACCAAAAACCACTTCTCTCCCTTTTGTTCTTAGGAAGATGAAAACACACTAATGATTAGAATTTATACTCGAAAACTTTTGATAAAAATCATCCAAAGATGTAAGAAAGAGAAATACACACTGATTCACATAAAAAATTAAAGAAAAATAGCACAAGGAATTTAGTAATCACAAAATACTTGAATACGAGAGAAATCACATCAAAAATCACACATGAAATAAAGAAATATCATTGTAAAGTATACAAAATAAATAGTAAAAAGAATTATACTAGTTGATTTGATAAATTCAGATATATCAAAAAGAATATTGAGCAATAATAAGACTTGAATTATCTCAATCTTAAAAATTAAGGACCAAAGTCTTGCTTTATACCTCAACCAATTCACAACATCTCTAAATTAAAATATTTAGTAGAGGATGGCTATTTGTGCAAAAATATAATCCATATATATGGATTTTGACCATCTTTTAACAAATACACTCAATTTTTCATGGATTGCATAAGAGTGTGAAATTTTTATCATCTTTTGATGAATACACTCTTTTGTTCGATATATTTTTAGCATAAATGCATATTCTTACATATAAAGAATAAATGCGTGCGTTATTCTAGTAAAAAAAATCAAAAACTCTTGATATATTCCAAAAATATCTCATAAAGATAGTATAAAAACTTCTTACCTCTATTTCACATTACAAAACATGATATAACTATAAAACTACCTGTGGGAAAATGCAACATGAACTATCTCATGTGTCAAGTAAACTTATTTTTTTATCATTGTGTATAGAATATATCATACTCCATTTAAAAGCACATGTTCTGGAAAAGCTTTTCATGATTAAAATTACCCTTCGCTATTTTAAATATTAATTTATCCTAATCCTAATTATATCTAATACTAATTCAATGTGAACTACCTATAGCTCAACAATTTAAAAAAATAAGACTAATAAATTACATGAAATACTATTTTGAATATTTCATTTAAATCTTACTCTATCCTAATAGTAATTATATCCTATACTAATTCTACATGAACATATAGCTCAACATTTAAAAAAAAAGATTAAGATATCATACATAGCTAATATATTATAATACATGAAATATTAAAAAAACCAAGTTTTAAAAATTACATAAAATACCCTCAAAAGTTTAAAATTACACAAAACATCATTACTTTTCAAAACTAAAAAAAATTAAAATGAAATCTGTAAATTAATAATAGCCCCCAAAGAGTTTAAAATTTTTAATTAATACTCTTAACATTTCAAAAACTATAGAAACAGCCTCAAAGTTTAAATTTCAAAAAAACACCCTGAACTTCTGGAATTTCAAAACTTACAAACAATATAGATGAATTAAGGAAAAACCATCAGTCACTTAAAAATTTAAAATTTATAAAAAAATATAAATAATATAAAAATTGTAAAAATTCTCTTAAAAGTTAAAAATCATAAAAAGTCTAAAATTTTAGAACTTATAACCAGTACATATCAAATCTAGAAATTATTCATGGAAATAAACCTAAAATTCAGAAGCATTCATGAATCATTGCAATTGACATTGACAAAAGTCATTTCATCAAAGAAGCACCAACTGAGTTCCCTTTGAAGGACATATTAAGTAACTTTGTCCCAATCAAAGAAGCATTATCCATAGAAGATACCAGAAATAAGTGAAATATTAAAGGAATCATAAAATTAATATAAAATTACATACAAGTAATCTTGCAATAGAACTAAGTGAAGTCATTGATCAACTATGTTACAAAAAATAACAAGTCATATAAGGAGAGAATTCACTATTATGGACAAAATATATACATATGATATTTATTTACAATAGCGTAAGTAAAAAAATTAAAATTAAGCTTTTTATCCTATATAGTGGTATGACTCTGCGTGTAACTTTATTTGGGAATATGACTAGAAGGATCATTTATTAAAGACATACTCAAAGATAAGAATATAAAAGTACTATTAATTTCAAGATCTTTAAATATGAAGGTGACATATTTCATTCTTATTAAAGGCCACTAAATATAAAATTCATTTTATATCTGTCTCAAATTTGTAGGAAAGATATGCATGTCACCGTAAGTTGTATGAATAATATATATAGACCCAAAGATACAACTTACTGAAGAAATAAGAGCATAGTAAGTAAATCAAGCAAACATCCATATAACACAATAAAAAATATTATATTTTAAAGATAATATGTTAGGCTCATTCAGAGAAGCTGCCAAAGCAAAAGTATCTCCATTAAGACTCTTTGCAAATGGAACACAAATTCAGAATACTGATATATGAAATTATCACAACATTCGAAAGATGTATGATCTTATAATGCCTATTCTAAAATTCACACAATTAAACCTAAAAATATCTTACCAATATATAGACATTTTATTGCACCTATAATGCAAAGATAATTATCATTTACAATAGAGTTGAGCTGTGATTCTATGCTTGCAAAAGTTATAACATGAAGGTTGATAGAGATGTTAATAAGAGTGCCTAAATGATAAATATCACAGAATAAGCAATGATGTAGTATCAAGGTTAAGTAATATCTCTTTTTCATAAAATAAGCATATCAAAATCAAATATTAACAATATAATCTAAGGCAAATTGATAATAAACATACAATTATTTAGTTCAAATCCTCATGAAAAATGACATGGATGAAAAGCAACATTATTTGATGTAGCAGAAACTCTTATAGGATCCACAACAGAAGAATTTATTATAGAAAAAAGAAGTAACTCCTAACCTTATTTAAGTCATAAATTAGATATACAAAATTTTATAAATATGAAATTAATATTTATTCTCAATAAAAGAAAAAATAAACAAAGTTTGTATTTCTATAAGTTGGTGTTAAACATCAGAAATACATTCAACTTCTTTGTGATGTAAGATAAAAAATAAAAGATGAATGAGCCTAAGAAAGCAGTATAAGAAATCCAGCTCCAACGTGATGTTATGATCGATGTAGATGATAAAAACGATACTCTAGAATTACCTAGGAAAAAGATAAAGGTGAACAAGGATTGATTTCGACTCAATATAAAAAGAAATAGAAGGAATAAAAGATATTACTTTTTATGAATATTTTATAGAATAGATTAATTATTTTGAGTAAAACAAAGAATCTTTAGAAGGGATTTTTCATGAAAATTTTTAGTATATTTATATACTTATGTAGATGCTTTTATTATATAAAAGGTTACTAGAGTTAACATTAATCTTTAGTTCATAATTTTTTAATGAAGTCTATCAATGATTAAGAATATATTTTATATTCTATTTAGTTTCATTCTAGATAATTTTTAATCAATCTTCTTGGCTTATTGACTTTAATTATTCATCTTCCTTTTATAATGCTATTTTTAATTATTTTTCACCTTCGCAACACTATACTTTCAAGTTAAGCTCGGTTTAATGTTAGTCCAAATAAAATAAAATTTCAAATTGGCTTCGAATGAGATTTGTTTTCTTTTAATTCAATTATCAACATGAAACTTAAATTTGGTGTAGCGCACTCAAATAAATATTAAAGAAAATAAATAATCACAAAGCTAACGTTTAGAGTTATACGCGAGAAAAATATATTAAAATGGAACCGATGAATACATTTGAGTAAGGAAATAAATCAAAACTACTTTATTATGGTATTTAACCACTTGCATTACACTTACATAAAACCTTATGCGTGTGCGTGCACATGTGTGTGCGTGTGTTGTGTATGTGAATATATTAGAACTATATGTGAACCTATGTGATATAATTAAGACTATATAACAAAAGATAATTTCATCTGAATCAATCTTGAAATGCATTTACATAGGCGTGTGCAGAGATTTTTTATTTAATTTTTAAAGAAAATAAAAAAAGAAAGAAAGAGAAATTTTTATTTTATTTCTGATAGATAACAACCGTGAAAAAAAATCTAGAAACAACGCTAAAAATCAAGAAAAATAAAAAAGGTACACACAATTGGGAAAAGGTCAACATGTTAGATATCAAAAGGTAGAATACCTAAATTTTATCTTAATCTAGTGAAACAGTCTTCAGACAACTATTTTGTAAAAATATCTGTAAGCTATTGATCAAAAGTTGTTGATAAGTGGAGACAAGTTAAATATAGATATTCTCCTTAACAATGTGGTCCTTAACAAAGTGACGTCGAATATCTATATGTTTTGTGCGTGAATGGTCTACTGAGTTGTTACTCGATCAAATCAACAACACTCTTATTATCACATCTGTGAAGAACTTTCTTAAAGGTGATGTCTTGCAGAGTCAAAGACATCCAAAAAAGGATGCATACAATAACTACCTAATGCAATGTACTAAGCCTTTGCAGTGAATAAAGCTGCATAGTGTTTTTTCATACTAAACCAAGAAATCACCGAATGTCCTAAAAGATGTATTATTCTACTAGCGTTTTTTCTATCTGTATGACACTAGGATAATCACTATCTAAATATCCTGCTAAATCAAAAAATTACACGTAGGAAACTATAAACCGAATTTTTGCTTTCCAATTAAATATTGAAAAGCTTATTTTATAACTTTCAAATGTGATTCTGTAGGATTGACTTAAAACTTTGCACACAGACACAGAAACATAATATCATGACGAGAAGTGGTAAGATATAAGAAACTACCAATTATTCCCCTATATCTCTTTTTATCAATTGGCACTCCCATCTCATCCTTCTTAAGCTTTGCTGAAGGGCTCATCTGGGTTGAAGCAGCTTTAATTTTTCCATATTAAAGCATTTAAGAAGATCTCCCACTTGATTTTTCTATGAAATAAACACTTCATCTTTTGTTTACTTCACATAAAACTTTAAATTTTTTTAGCTCTCCTATCATGCTCATCTTGAACTCGTCTTGCTTCAAATTTTCAAACTATGGCAAAGATCATTATTAGCAGCTACAAAAATCATCAGCATATACTTGCACAATAAGAATTCTTTACCATTCAATAAGGAATTATCAGCATACCCCGTTTTAAACTTATGTTTAAGTAGATAAGAACTTAGACAATCATATCAAGCTCGAGGTGCTTGTCTAAGACCATAACAGCTTTACCTAGCTTATATACATAGTCTGGAAAAGGATGATCAATAAAACCTAAGGATTATTCTATATAGATTTCTTCCTTTAGGTACTCATTTAAGAAAGGAATTTTTTACATCCATTTGATAGAGCTTAAAAACTTTATAACAAGAAAAAGTAAACAAAATTCTTATGGCTATAAGTCTATCAACCAGAGCATAGATTTCATCGAAACTGATCCCTTCTATTTTATTGTAACTCTTAGCAACAAGTATAGCTTTATTCCTCACGACATTTCATTTTCATCCAATTTATTTTTAAATACTCATTTAGTTTCTACAATTGGGTGATGCTTATGTTTAGGAAATAAATTTCAAACTTTATTTCTTGTGATTTGATTAAGTTCTTCTAGCATTGCTATACTCTAATTTTTATCATTGATAGCCTCATTCACATATTAAGTTTCCATTTAGATATAAAATTCACATGAGCATAAAACTCTTCAAGAAATGATTAAGAATTTTTATTCTTACCTACTTTTGTGGTTGATATGGAATAATAGTAATCATTCAAATGAGTAGTTAGCTAATGATTCCTTTTCGAGTGATCCCTTGTTTGAACAATTTGTTGATTTTCTGAATCTGTTGGATTTTGTGTAGCTTATGAATCTTCAAGTATTTTCTCCTCATTTTGTCTCATCTTTCTTCCTTCTTGTCCTCTGCCTCTTCCTGAGCTTTCTGCTCACTCTCCTCCTGTATCTTTTCTTGTTCAACTTGATCGTTACATATCACAAGTGGGTCATCTATATTATCAACAAAACTAATTGATGTGTGAGTTTCATCAAATTTAACGTGAATAGACTCTTTAAGAATTTTAGTTCTTTTGTCATAAACTTTATTAGCTTTACTACATGAAAAGTATCCTAAGAAATACACTTATCAACTTTGGAATTAAATTTCTCTAGTTGATCTTTCGTGTTAAAAAATAGCACTTACAAATAAAAACATGAAGATGTGAGACATTTGGGGATATTTGATAGTAAAGTTCATAAGAGGTTTTGTTTAGCATAAGTTGAAGATATGCTTTGTTAGTTACATAATATGTTGAATTCAT
The DNA here is from genome assembly GCA_022839385.1 of Asparagus kiusianus. Classification (NCBI taxonomy): domain Eukaryota; kingdom Viridiplantae; phylum Streptophyta; class Magnoliopsida; order Asparagales; family Asparagaceae; genus Asparagus; species Asparagus kiusianus. Next base: position 5,885 of record BQKN01005708.1, on the reverse strand, counting down.
TACCATCAGGCTAGAAGTACATTAGTAATTTAGACTCATTTAACATGGTTCTAGCTATTTTTTGTAAAGTACTATTCTTCCTCTTAACAACTCGATTCTATTATGGTGTTTCAGGAGAAGAATATTCATGAGTGATACATTTATTAACAATTTTTTTTTAAAATTTTATTTTCAAATTCACCTCCATAATCAGAAGAATGGTATGCATATTGAGTCTTTTTTATTTTCAATCCCTTTGAAAAAAATTTAAAATTTTAAAGCATTTACCCTTTTTCGCTATCAACATGACCCATGTAAATCTAGAGTAATCATCAACCACAACTAAATAATAACTATTTCCTTCTAAACTCTATATAGAAACCGTCTAAAAAGATCTAAGTGAAGTAATTACAAACGTTTAGCAGTGCTAACCAAATTCTTTAAATTATGAGAGGATTTTATAAATTTAAAAACTCTCTTTTAAAAGTAGATATAGACAAACCTCTAACTAATACTTTCTTTGAGAGTTTTTGCCATAAACCAATGCTTACATGTCTAAGTCTCCTGTGTCAAAGCTCACTATCCTCTTCTCCTACAACCAAGTATTTTACACTATCATATTTAATATCATTAAAGTTTAATGTATATATATAATCATGCCTATTTTTAGTAAAGACAACCTGTTTTTGAACCAATAATTTGGCATATAGTAGATTCAAAAAGAATATTCATACCTTTATCACAAAACTGAATAATGAAATAAGATTATACTTTAAACCATCAACAAGTAAAAACTTAAGGAGTCTAAAAAAATTAGGGTTAATTTTAGAAAACCCTCATCAACTATGGGGCTTGTCTCAGAAAACTATGTCAGCTATTTTATCTTTAGGAAACTCTGCTCAAATTGGAGAGTGCTGTAGATAAACCCCCCACGCACAAAAACTCCTTTATCTTTCTAGTTTTTTCAAATAAACCCCTTAATATTATTAATTAAAATATGCAATGACTAAAATACCATTTGTTGAAAAAAATTCATGTGGGTTTAAGAACCCAACCCAAACAAAATATTAGATTTCAGTTTAATGGATTTTGATAAAGAAACTAATCTTTAAAAAAATAAATATTTTAATTATTCCAAACATTTTAAGCATAGATAAGTAGAAAATAAAAGAAGTTTAGTGTTTTGAAGAAAAAAAGAAGAAAATAAATTTGATTTGCATGTAAATCCAGCAATGAAGATAAAGTAATAAGAAGGGAGGGAAATAAAATAAAAGTTATTTTTAACCCAAAAAAGTTAAAAAAGAACACTATGGTAAAAAAAATAATGTCTTAGGGATAGTAGGTCATTTTAAATTATTTGTTCCTTTAGATTTAAATTATATTAGTTTAGGGATAAGTGAGAAAAGTTGAGTGGAGATAAATAATACTTTGAAAGTTGAGTGGGGTTATCTACAACAACTTCACAATTGAGAGGGGTTTTCTAGAGCTACAATAGTTAAGGGGTTTTCTGAGACGACCCTCATAGTTGAGGGGGATTTTCTAAAATTAACCCAATGAATTATTATCTATATCACCAACTCCTGTAATCTTACTTTTATCATTATTTCCAAAAATCACATCTCTATATTTCTTGTCGAGACTAATAAACAAATCTTTCTTACCTGTCATGTGCTGAGAACACCCTGAATATAAATACCATGTGTTTTCATTCTCCTTAGCTCTTGATTGAACTTTCCTATCCGATTTTTCATCCTCTAAATATCTTGGATATGAAATTGGCCATGAGATATTGCCTTCTATTATTTGAACTTAAGTCATTTTCTGTTTTTTCATCTTCACTTGATAAATCTCACGATGTTGCCTTATAACTCTTATTCTTTTCTTTGTGCTCACTTCTATTGAGAGGGTCTAGAGTTTTCGGATTTCTTACAATGATGACAGACAATTTTAGAATCTGAATTTTCATATTTATTTTCCTTACTTTAGTGAAACTCAGATTCTATTTATTGTGCATAAACTTTTGCCCATCTTTTCTCTTAGAAAAGATTTGAATTCTCTAACTTTCAATCCCATCTCACTCTTGTCATCACCATCAGAGCCCGAGGTTAATTTTTTCTTCTTCTTGGAACGAGTTTTTTTTCTTTTTAGCCTTTAGAGCTAATTATTTCTTCTTGGAGTCATCTTTTAAAATATATTCTCTCTTTTAATCGAACTTCATACGTGAGAAGATTCCCTATAAAACCATCAAGAGTTAACTAAAAAATTATAATTTTTCAATAGCCATTACCTCTGGTTCCCAATCCATGAAAAGAGAATGAAGAATTTTTGTCACAAACTCCTTGTTATCATACTCTTTTCCCAAAGCTTTTGATTTGCTCACAATATCCATTAATCAAGTGAACATTTCCTAATATTTTCTAAGTCCTTTATCTTAAAATTCTCAAACTTACTCATCAGCATTGTAAGTTTTACCTCTTTCACCTATGAAGTTCCATCATATGTAACTTCTAGAGTTTTTTAGATTTCTTGTGCAATAGTATAGTTAAATCACAGTTAAATTCTTTAGAAGTTAAAGAATAATAAAGAGTCATTCATAACTTTTGCATTTGAAAGTAAAGTTTTTTTTGGTCGGGAGAGGTCCACTTGTCTCTAAGAGTATCAACGGGAACTTTTCCTACAACTATAGTTAGTTCACTATAGATGTTCTCTACACTACTCCAAATATCATAACCGATGGATAATAAAAAGACTCTCGTACATGCTATAATAGGTATATTTTATTCCATCGAAAAGTAGGGGTCGGTTCACAGTGTGTCCCTCAAGAAAGCCGTTGCGACGATCAAACTAAACACCTCTATCCTATGTTGTGAATCCTAAAGATGGGTAATAAGGTTCTAATATCACTTGTTAGATCTGATATGCAAGACTAGAGGGGGCTAAATAGGGTTGCTACCATTTTTCACTAAAAACACAGAATAAGCAGCGAAATAGATAAAATAAAAGCAATAAAAATAACCCACCAAGGACATGTAGGATTTTATAGTGGCTTGAATAACAATCCTACATCCAATCTTCTTTTTCATGAAGAGACTTCCTCACTATACTAAGAGTTCTCCTGAATCACAACCTGATTCAGTAGGCTTACAAAGACCACACCCTAAAATTTACTAATAATCAAGCATCTAACCTAACTCTCTACAATGAGTATCATCTAGCTATAGATAATACCAACCATCAATTAACACCAGCTTTCGTACGTCGTAAAAACAAGTTTGAAATAAACCAACAAACATAGCTTAAGCACATAAAATAAGGAAGATCTTACAACCCTTTTTAATATACAAACCATCCCTCAAGGATCAACACGAAGCTCGATGAAGAATGATATAGGTTATGAAATTAAGACAACTCTCCTCACTAAGACAATCCGAAGATGATGAGCGTGACGATAAAGAGCTTACTAAAGCTACGGGGATTCAAAACTTCAATTCAATCTTCTACAAAGAAACCCTAGAATTTCTCTCTTTAAGCTCTCTCTTTTAATCTATGCCTTTACATAGCCTCTAATTAATCAGAAAATAGCTACCCTAATTATAGAGGAAGTTGGAGATGAAAGGGATCATGAACGGCTGTGATTAAATCATCAAATCTTCTATCTATCGTCCTCACAATTAATGGTTGCTCGCGACCATCAATAGGTCCCCAAGCACCATCAATGCACCTGTAAACCATCAATGAGTTAAAATTCTATTTCTTAAAATTTACAATATGTTCCTATAAACCATTGATAAGCCTTAATTATCGATGACTCATATTGACCATCGATGTATCCAAGGCTGAAATCAACTTTCGTGCTGATTTTCGCATCATTTTGCCTCATGCATTTCATATATTTGTTTTCGCCTATACTAAATCATTCCGAACAATTATTAACGCCAAATGAGAGTTTGCTATTATTAAAATAAGAGATATGTTGCGAACTTCATTCTAACAACTCAGGCTAACACTTAAACTGAACAAAACAGTGCTATGCTTAGAAAAACAAAGGAAAAATCACATGGTGCCAATCCATTCTTTGACATCTTCAAATAAACAACTACTAGGAGCAATACTAAGAAGACGACTCTTAATATCCTTAAGGAGAGCTTCACTACATCAAGATTTTTATAGAATCGCTCTCCAATTCCTTTCTTGTCACGCCATACAGATAAACCGAAGCATAAATACCGATTTCTTGAACATTTGCTCAAAACCTCTCAACATGTTGGAATGCTCCATCACAGAAGATGAATTCTGCAAGACCTCCAGCAAACTTCACCCAATCTATTATACTATACCATACTTGCATAGAATATTAGAAAACTGGAGTTTAGAGTGTTTTAAGCATTTTTATGCATTCCATACGGCAAAACTATTGACTCATGCAATTGAAAAATCTGATCAAAATAAATGACTGAAGATTGCTTATTTATTCAGTAATGACAAATGTTGTGATAGAAATGTTTAAAAATAATAATAAACAATGATGATTGAACATGAAGCTATGAAGAAGCTTTTGTCAATTAACATGACACTTTACAACACTTTGCGATTTATTGAATTGTACTTCAAACTATGGATGCTTCGAACTAAATAACGTGCTGACAAGCTTTTCCTGGCTCCAATAACGCAGTCCGCAGGCATTACATAAAGTCTGCTAACAATAGGGAAAAAAGGAAAATAGCAAATGATCAATGTCAGTTTTCGTAAGCGTACTCCCCACCCCACCCAAAAAAAACTATATATATGATCAAATTGAGATAATTTGATCTTCATAACAAATGCTAATATTATTTACCTTCATGCCCTTGGGCCCTCTTCTCCATACTGTGGTGTTGGTCGTCCCACACTCTAGGCAAATCCTGACCGCTGGAGCTCGCGGGGCAGGATTTTGGGCCTGGGCCGGAACATCATTATTCCTAGGCTCAGCAGGGTTCTGGGCTATGTTTGTGTGGGCCTTGGGAGGGCCCAAAGATAAGCTAAGGTCCAATTCTGTGTTGGAGGACCCCGGCTCGTTCTCGTGGGGCCTCTCCACTGCGACACTATCATCTGTGGCAGTGGACTTCCTCTTTTGGCTTTTGGACCTCAAGTCTGAGGGAGCAGAGGACGAAGAACCCATATTGTTAGCTGAGTCCATTAGTGCGAGCTGAATATCTAGTGTTAAAAATATGAATATTAATCTAATTTTCCCTTCAGAATTTTGAATAATATTCTATAAGAGATATAATATATATGTATCTTATGGAAGTAGTAGGCGTTAGCACGACCCTATATATAAGGCTCTGCTCAGGCTGAGAGCTAACGAGGATACCGTGTGCTACTAGTCCAGTCACATGACGGGCGTTAGCAATAGATTGTATAAAGCCCCTAAAGTGTGAGCTGAATTTCTTTTTTACCCTCTGTTGCACTTCTGTACATGTGACTCTCGTTTTCCTTAAAATTTTCGGTAACGTATACGGAGCATATAATAATTTAAACAATCTAAATAAGTAATGTTTCATAGTAGCAAACGAATCACATAGTACAAAATTTCCAATAAAACAAAAGAACTCACCAGCATAATTGTCACGCTCGTTCTCTTTGCATGCATCCGTTAGCAGTTAAACTTGTCTTCTCACGAGCTGCGCGTGTTTCTGCAGCGCAAGTTAGAATGAGTTTGGGCGTTTCTAATAATGAAGTGGAGATATCTAATGAATACAATCCCAAACATTGGTTACCACGCCTCTACATTGCTAGCTAGCTTATGCTTGAGGACTATGGACTAAGTGCACAAAAATAAAAACAGATAATTAATAATACATACTCTTATTCCCCATATATATATATATATATATATATATATATATATATATATATATATATATATA
>BQKN01005703.1:0-11300 GCA_022839385.1 Asparagus kiusianus | reverse complement strand
TATTAATTTAAAAAACGTTGTATTTTTATAAAATATTATCTCCTAAAAATTATAATTCTTAATCAATGTAAAACTTATGAAAAAAATATTATTTTTAGGATAATTATTATTTTATAAATATGTTATTTCCAAAAGGAAAATATTATTTTCCTTTTTTAAAAAATATTTTTAATAAATCAAAATTTTGGGAAAGAAGATTAATATTTTTGGAAAATATCATCATTTTAAAAAATTATTTATTTTCTAATGATATTATTTTTAATGAAAATTTTCCTATTTTTTCTAAAAAAAATTTAATCCTTAAATATTATTTTATAAAAAATAATTCAAAAAGTAATATTTTTCAAACCTTAAAAAACTAAAAGCTCTATAAATTCCTTTTTAAAATCTTTATTTTTTTCAAAAAATAAATATTTAAGAAAATATAAAAAATGAATTAATAATTTAACAATATGTTAATGGTAAAATAAAGTTTTATATGAATGTAATAAATCAAACAAACAAAACTGCAACTATAAGATATAAATTTAAAAAATGAACTAAACAATTACAACTGCAATTGTATATAAGAAGAGTTACGTCATCTTAGTTACATGCAAATGACACTTGTATTGCAACTATATATAATTGCAACCTACTAACTAGATGCGCCTTGCAACATCAAAAGTTTGTTGCAAAAGCAAACTATGCAAAAGAAAGATTGCAATAGCGTTCAAATTGAACAACAAGTCATAATTCAAATAACTCAACATTACAAACATCCTTCGAGAAGCCTTTTGAAAACTGAATACTATATATTCTATGTTTTCCCCCCTCCTTTTTTCCTCCTTTGGGCTATCTAGGCACTGACTGCCAAATTAGTACTTAAAAAAAGTTTCCTGTTGCGAAAGCAAACCCCACGATAAGATTAAGACACGGCATCCTTCGAATGAGTGGCCGGGGACACCGAGGGGGTCCATTTTTGTACTTTGTACGATAAGTTCCAAAATAGTGAAAAGAAAAGGGTAAATTTCACCAAACCCTCTGACTTTTTTCATGGTTAATATTTAACCCTCGAAACTCTATTTCTCCACACTTAACTCCTTAATCCCCCCCCCCTCCCCCCACCCCACACACACGAACCTCCCTAAATTTTCCTATGAAATCTCAACCTTCTTTCTTCTTGCGCACAGGTCAAGATCCAAATCCTGATCATCTTGTTGGATTTAATCTAATAAATCTATTTATAGGCACATATGATTAATCAATGTGTATTGCTATCCTTCAGGATAACCCACTAAAGTGATCAATTAATTTGGGTTAATGGGCATTTAATTAAGTCATGAGGTTATATGTGCAGATATCAGGTTGTAATTATAATTTGATGAGGGGCCAAATTGTAAATGTACAATATCTATAAATAAGGGGTTATGGTCCCTAATCTAGGGTTACATTCTATAATTCTCTTCACCCCCATCTAGAGAGAAATTTGGCTAGAAAAACCCTAAGGTTAGAAGATCCAAAACACATCTCAAGTTTGATCTATGGATTCAGGTATAAGCTTCCGCTCTTTTTTGATTCTTGTTAATCTCTTCGAATTAATCATAGCTTTATGGTTTAGATCTTAAGTTTTTATAAGATCTAACAAGTGGTATCAGAGCCACCTTAATTTGTTCTAAGAGATTAAGATTAAAATTAGGGTTTTTTGATCTTAATTGTTTTGGATTCAGTTTTGTTCACGGATGAACAGTAATGGCTGATGAAATTTTTTCGGATGAACAGTAACGTATTTTTTTTGGATGAACAGTAAATAAAAAATCATCGGTGAACATTACAGTTTTTTAATTTTTTAGATTTTTCTTCGATTTTTTCTTGGATCTGGATCAAGAAAACTCATTTTTTCGATTCTGGATCTGTTTTTGAAAATAAAAATCAAAGAATTTTGGGTTTGATCTTCGGTCCTGTGCTCCTCACCGGTGAAGGTTCGCTGGCGGCCTCGCTCTCGACTCTGACGGCGACGACGGCGTCAGGAAACCCTAAGGTTTCGACCTCTTGGGTGCCGGAGCAATGGCGGCGGCAGTTTCAATTTGAAACCCTAAGGGTTCGTGCATGAAAACGTGGCGAAAATTAAGGTTTTGGCGAGGCTTGAAAGCTTTAAACGAACTTCGTGTTCGTTCTAAGGTGAGCCTCGCGCTCAAATTTATACGAACTTCGCGTTCGTTCTAAGGTGAGCATCGCGCTCAATTTAAACGAACTTCGTGTTCGTTCTCAGGTTGAGCCTCGTGCTCAATTCAAACGAACTTAGCGTTCGTTCTCAGGTTGAGCCTCGCGCTCAACTCAAACAAACTTAGCGTTCGTTCTCAGGTGAGCCTCGCGCTCAATTCAAGATGAGCCTCACGCTCAGTTCTCAGGTGAGCTTCACGCTCAATTCAGGTGAGCCTCGCGCTCAATTCAAGTTGAGCCTCGCGCTCAGTTCTCAGGTGAGCCTCACGCTCAATCCAAGTTGAGCCTCACGCTCAGTTCTCAGGTGAGCCTCACGCTCAATTCAAGTTGAGTCTCGCGCTCAGTTCTTAGGTGAGACTCACGCTCAATTCAAGTTGAATTTCGCGTTCATTATCAAAACGAATCTTGCGTTCGTTCTCAAGTTGAACATCACGTTCATTTTTCAAACGAACCTCGCGTTCGTTCTTAGGTGAGTCTTGTACTCAATACAGTCGAACCTCGCGTTCGAGTCAAGCGAACTTCATGTTCACTATGGTTAAGCATCGGCTTTTCATGGGTCCACTTTGGTATACTTAATTTATTTAATTAAGTTATGGGCCCTAATTAAGCTATGAGACCCCAATTAAGTTTTTGGAAATTCAGTTGATTTAAATTAAAACCTTTTAATTTAAATCTAATTTGGTTTTTTAATCAATTGATTAATTAAAACAAAAAGTTACCAAAGTAACCTCTCTTGTGTAGATTGTTCATGAGGAATGTGAGATGTTTGTGTGTATGCTTTCGTGTAAATATTTAATCGGCCCAAAGGAAGGTTAATATTTATTTAGACTATAAACACATTTGTGATGATAAGCGTGTGATAATTATAAGGTTTACATATGAATAATGAATCGATCCAAAGATAGTTTCATTATTTGACATGAGTTATTGGCAATGTTTGATCATTTCAACAATGTATCACTTACAAGTTAATATTACTGTCCAAAGACTTGATATTAATGTTGTGTCAGATATCTTGGATGAGATTTATCATTATTTGAATTTTATTGATTACTAATTATGGTTATTGATGTGAGTATTTTTGTTTTATTTCAGCTAATGCATCTGCTGCATTAATTTCTACTAACATCAACTCAATTCCCATGCTAAATGGGACAAACTTCAAGGTTTGGAAAAAGAACATATTAATTGTTCTTAGCTGCATGGATCTTGACTATGCATTAAGAACTGAACAACCCTGACCTCTCAATACGGATAGCACTCCTGATGCAAAGAAGGAGTATGAGAAGTGGGAGCGTTCAAATCGCATGAGTCTTATGATCATTAAGCGCGGCGCTCCAGAAGCCTTCAGGGGTATAGAATCCGAAGGGATTACTAAGGTTAAAGATTTTCTTACCGAAATTGAGAAGCGTTTTGCGAAAAATGATAAGATAGAAACAAGCACGCTTTTAGCTCGCTTGATTTCGATGAAGTATAAGGGCAAATGAAATATCATGGAGTACATTATGGAAATGTCTCATATTGCTTCAAAGCTTAAGGCACTTAAACTCGATCTTTGTGATGAGTTATTAGTGCATCTGGTTCTGTTGTCTCTTCCTGCACAATTCAATCAGTTTAAGGTCAGTTATAACTGCCAAAAGGAGAAATGGACTCTAAATAAGCTCATTTCATACTGTGTGTAAGAAGAAGACAGGATGAAGCAAGATAAGATAAAAAATGCTCATTTGGCCTATGCTTCTAAGGATAAGGACAAGAAAAGAAAGAATGATAATGAAGCTGCTAAGGGTCCAGTTCAGAAGAAACAACATAAGGATAATCAGGATTGTTTTTTCTGTAACAAACCTGGACACGTAAAGAAGGACTGTACAAAATATCACGCTTGGCGTGCTAATAAGGGTACGTTCCTTAATTTGGTCTGTTCTGAGGTTAATTTAGCTTCAGTACCTAGAAACACTTGGTGGTTAGACTCTGGTGCTACTACTCACATAAGTGTTTCTATGCAGGGTTGCCTGAGCTACCAAAAGCCAAGTGATGTTGAAAGACACATCTTTGTGGGTGATGAACAATCGGTAGATGTAAAAGCAATTGGGCACTTTAGGTTGTTGTTAGGAACTGGTTCTTATTTGGATTTGAAAGATACTTTTGTAGTACCGTCTTTTAGACGGAATTTAATTTCTGTTTCTGTATTGGACAAATCAGGTTATTCTTGTTCATTTGGAAACAGTCAATTCAGTTTATATTTTAATTCAAATGTTGTGGGAACCGGTTACTTGAGTACTTATGACAACCTATATTTGCTTGATACAATTGCTTCTTATAATGAATCCTTACATGTGGAATCACGTGGTACTAAGCGTAAATTAAATAAGGAAAATTCGGCGACATTATGACATAAGCGCTTAGGTCATATCTCAAAAGGTAGAGTTGAGCGTCTTGTGTCTGATGACATTTTGGATTCCCTTGATTTTTCGAACTTCGACGTATGTGTTGAATGTATCAAGGGAAAATAGACCAAAGCTAAGAGATTAGGTGCCAACAGATCTTCGGATGTCTTAGAATTAATACATACGGATATTTGTGGGCCATTCCCTACAGAATCCTGGAATGGTCAATAATATTTTATATCATTCATAGACGATTACTCACGATATGGGTACCTATATCTTATTCATAAAAAATCTGAGTCTCTGGACATGTTCAAAACCTATAAAGCTGAAGTTGAGAATCAACTCAACAGAAGAATTAAAACCGTTAGATCTGATTGTGGTGGTGAGTACTACGGTAGATATGATGGTTCAGGTGAGCAACGTCCAGGACCATTTGCTAGATACCTAGAGGAATACGGTATCATCCCACAGTACACCATGCCGGGTTCACCTAGCATGAATGGTGTAGCTGAAAGACGAAATATGACTCTTAAGGATATGGTAAGAAGTATGATTGCCCATTCTTCTTTACCAGAGTCACTCTGGGGAGAAGCACTAAAGACAGCATCTTACATTCTGAATAGAGTACCAAGTAAAGCAGTTGCTAAAACACCTTATGAACTTTAGACTGGTCGAAAGCCCAGTTTAAAGTATTTACATATTTGGGGATGTCCAGCTGAGGCAAGGTCTTATAGGCCAAATGAAAAGAAATTGGACTCCAAAACAGTTAGCAGCTACTTTATTGGGTACTCTGAACGCTCTAGGGGCTATAAGTTTTATGATCCTACACTAAGGAATATTTTTGAGATGGGAACAACAACATTCTTTGAGGATGTTGAGTTTAGGAGGAGAAATAAGGTTAGAGACATTAGGTTTGAGGAGGAATTGGCTTCAGATCCAATCCATACAGTTACTTTTGACAATATTCAGGTTCGTATACCTGTTGTTGCTCAAGAAGTAAATCTGAAACCTCAAGATAACAATGTTGAACAACTCCCTGTTCCAGAAGAACAAACTCAACATCCTCAAGAAACAGTGCCATTAAGGAGATCCACGAGAGAAAGGAGAAATGCTATTTCAGATGATTATATTGTATTTCTTCAAGAACATGAGGAAACTAGTGGAATGTTGGAAGATGATCCAATCAACTTCCTTCAGGCTATGAAAAGTTCTAACTCTCAATAGTGGATTGATGTCATGAATGAAGAGTACAAGTCTATGCAAGATAATAAGGTTTGGGAACTTGTCTCATTACCAGAAGGTGTAAAACCAATTGGTTATAAATGGATTTTTAAAACCAAGCGGGATGCAAATGGTAATGTGGAGAGGTATAAGGCACGTCTTGTGGCTAAAGGCTATACTCAAAAGGAAGGCATTGATTATACAGAGACTTTCTCTCCGGTTTTATCGAAAGACTCTTTCAGAACAATCATGGCACTTATTGCTCATTATGATCTTGAGTTACATCAGATGGATGTTAAGAATGCATTTCTCAATGGCGATATTGATGAGATGATCTATATGGTGTAACCAGAAAACTTTGTGTCAGGAGACCTAAAGAATATGGTCTGCAAATTAAGGAAATTCATCTATGGACTCAAGCAAGCTCCTCGTCAATGGTATCATAAGTTTCAACAAATAATTATCTCGTTCGGTTTTGAGATGAACATTGTTGATGACTGTGTATATCACAAGTTCAGTGGGAGTAAGTATATCTTTCTGGTTCTGTATGTCGATGACATATTGCTTGTCACTAATGATATAGGCATGATGCACGAAAACAAGAGATTTCTATTAAAGAATTTTGAGATGAAAGATCTTGGGGATGCTTCTTTTATATTAGGAATCCAGATACATCAAGATCGCTCTCTGGGTATTCTTGGATTATCACAAAAGAGATATATCGATAAGGTACTTAAAAGGTTTGGCATGCAAGACTGCAGACCAAGAGACACCTCTGTGGCTAAAGGAGACAAATTTAGTCTCAATCAGTGCCCTAAAGGTAATCTTGAAATTCAGGAAATGCAGAAGATTCCTTATGCTTCGGCTGTAGGAAGTCTAATGTATGCTCAGGTATGTACGTGTTCGGATATTGCGTACATTGTTGGGATGTTAGGCAGATACTTAAACAACCCTGGTATGGATCATTGGATAGCAGTCAAAAGGGTTATGAGGCATCTTCAAAAAAAAAGATTATATACTCACATGCAGAAAATCAGAACAGCTGGAGGTCATTGGGTACTCTGATTCTGATTTTGCTGGATGCCAAGATAGCAGAAAGTCTACATCAGGCTACATTTATATGTTAGCAGAAGGAGCTATATCATAAAAAAGTGTTAAACAGACACTCGTAGCTTCCTCCACTATGGCAGCAGAATTTGTAGCTTGCTATGAGGCATCCAATCAGGGAATATGGCTGCGAAACTTTGTCACGGGACTGCGCATTTTGGAAAATATGGAAAGACCACTAAGGTTATATTGTGACAATAAATCTACAGTAATGTATTCAAATAACAACAGGAGCTTAACTAAGTCAAAATATATTGACATTAAGTTCCTGGTTGTGAAAGAAAGGGTACAGAGTGGATAGATATCCATAGAGCACATTGGGACAAACTCCATGATAGCTGATCCTCTTACTAAGAGATTGCCACATAAGGTCTTTCATGAGCACACTGCTCATATGGGTGTGGTATTATTTAAGGATATCATGATTTAGTGGGAGTTTGTAATTGTGGTGCTCTGTGTTTGATTGTATTGTCTGATCAGAATAAAGTATTCAGTTAAGACACTCTGTTACATATGTTTGGTTTTTTCACCTCACTAAAGTAGGACCAGTTGAAAATAGACATGTTCTGATCACATTGCATGTAATTTTTATGCTGCATATCCATGATTGATCTATGTCGTTTGATTGTATTGGTATATGTGACAATTGATGGGTCGAGTCACGATAAATGTGACGAAGGCCGCTTTGATCCTATATTGATATAGTCAATGGACGAGATTGTTCGGAAATACCATCTTCAGTGATAGTAATTTTTGAGCTCATAAGGTTATACACAATTTAAGGAATCATATGGTGCCCAAGTGGGAGATTGTTGGATTTAATCTAATAAATCTATTTGTGGGCACATATGATTAATCAATGTGTATTGCTATCCTTCAGGATAACCCACTAAAGTGATCAATTAATTTGGGTTAATGGGCATTTAAATAAGTCATGGGGTTATATGTGCAGATACCAGGTTATAATTATGATTTGATGAGGGGCCAAATTGTAAATGTACAACATCTATAAATAAGGAGTTATGGTCCCTAATCTAGGGTTACATTCTCTAATTCTCTTCACCCCCATCTAGAGAGAAATTTGGCTAGAGAAACCCTAAGGTTAGAAGATCCAAAACCCATCTTAAGTTTGATCTATGGATTCAGGTATAAGCTTCCGCTCTTTTTTGATTCTTGTTAATCTCTTCGAATTAATCATGGCTTTATGGTTTAGATCTCAAGTTTTTATAAGATCTAACACATCTTACATACTTGTCGTTGAATTAATATTGCTTCTGGTATTAGAAGATTATGAAATCATCTAAAATATTTTTTCTCATCCGAGCTGACTCAATTGATGATATATTTTTGTTGTTCAAGAGCCAGTACACGGATCACTACTGATAAACCGAACCATGAATGTGGGTTATGGTCCAAGACTAACCGTGTTAAAGTTGGAAAGTTTTTTGGGGAAGGTGTAAAACTCTACTGGGAAAATTAAATATAAGGATGGGTTCATGGGGAACGGTTTACAAGTTGGGGGGTCATGTGAAATTTTTCCTAAGAAAAACTCTCGCTCGTCCAAAGTGTGCTGCGCGGCAACGTGTGTTTGACTTTATGTTGCGTAAAAAACAAAGGGAAAGAGAAAGGAACGTGTCCTTTCTGTTAGGAATTTAACGCCAAAATCCCTAATTCAACAGAAACGCAGAATAGAAAAAAGTACACCAAGATTTACGAGGTTCGGCAACTACCTACGTCCTCAGGAGCCACACAGATAATTTCTTATTAATCAAACAAGAAATTACAATTATAAGAGTAGATCAAAAATGAGATCTCTCAAATGAACACTGTAGCTACAGTGTTAATAATTAAAGGGTATGGACCCTTTCAATTCTCACTTGAGAATAAATGAAGTAACCCACAATATAAAAACCCCTTCTTTAATGATCTCTCTCTCTCTCTCTCTAATCCCCCTCAACCACTGTTGAAGGCTGGGGATAAATAAAAAATCGCAGCAGCGATTTAGGGCAGTCCACCGCCAGAGAGAAAATCGGAGGAGGGAGGGAAAAACTCAGCAGCAGAAACCCTAAGCGATGGGGGATCTTTTATAGGCGGAATAGATGGGCTGGCGACAGCCTGTCGCCAGCGGCCCACTTGGACGCCAATGTCGGGGTAAACGCAGAGGTCGGATCCGCCAAAAGAACGCAGAGGTCAAAGGGTTCGAACGCAGAGCTCAAGCGAGTGGGTTCGAACGCAGAGCTCGGGGTTCGAACGCAGAGCTCACCTGTGCTGCCGAAGATTGCCTGGACCTCGCCTGTGGCTTCGCCTGCGTCGACATCGAGCTCGTCGGAGCTCCTCGCCGGCGCTCCTCATCGGAAATGAGGTTTGATCTACACCCCCATTCTAACAATCTCCCACTTGGAGATCAAACCGCCATCAACAGACTATCTCATCAAGCTCCTCTTCTGTGTGGCTCCGCCCTCACCATCTTATGCATGAAGGCCAACTGAAGTTGCGCACAACTCCAGTTTCTGAACGGTCACCGTCTTGGTTAACATGTCTACTGGATTCTTACTTCTTGGAATCTTTTCCAGTTTCAACACGTCATCTTCCAACAGGGATCTGATGAAGTGGTTGTAGGCTGTCTAAAAATCACAATAGATAGCTTATCCCCTATCAAACACCGATGATGGAAGTTACAATCTGACGACTTCCGGAAGGCTACAATTTGAAGACTTTCACATAGATCGCTGAAGGTTACAATCTGACGACCTTCACAACAACTGATGAAAGCTCTAATCAACAGTATTCACAATCAGCATTGGGAGTTACAATCTGACGACTCTCATATTCTCAAGGAGCCAAGACGAAGATCACAAGACAACGATCTTTGCAATGCTATGACAAAAAGAGATTACTTGGTGCTAATCTCTTCAAGACGCGGAGGTCCTCCCCGTGTGTCAACAGTAAAAACGCCAGGGTCGAAACTCGCGTTACAACATCAAAACGCTAGGGTCGAATCCCGCGTTACAACATCAAAACGCTAGGGTCGAAACCCGCGTTACAACAAATCAAACGCGAGCGACCCTCGCGTTCATTGGTGTTCAGCCAACACCCAACCTCGCGTCTCAATCCTAAGACGTGAGGTTAGGGTCCTGAACGCCAACGTGGGTGTTTGACTTGTTCAAGCACGAGCTGAACGGTTACAGGAACCGTTTTTCCCACGATCTGAGGAAATCACGCCCACTTAGGAGCGGATTTAGAGGTCAGTTACACCCCACTTAGGAGAGATTTAAGGGGCGGTTACACCCCCCTAATCCCCTATAAAAAGGAGTAAACTCAACTGAGTTAAGGGTTCAGTGAGTGGGAATTTCTAGGCTGGCTACAGGAGCTTTGGAGCATTCTTGGATCCAGAGATCGGCAACAAGAGCTTCTTCAATCATCGGATCTGGAAGTATTCCTCAGCAACCGAGATCAAGAAGCTTTGATCCTTAGCTTATTAACCGAACTTTCGGTTCAAAACAACTCTTTTACAGAGTTCTTCAAAACTCGTTCAGAGTTATCAACTCATCAAGAGTTTCAAACTTGCCACGCAAGTTCTCCACAACGTCAAATCGTGAGGAGGTGATATCGTTCCAGTGAATCAAGACGTGCGGATCGTCAACGAAGAGCAAACTCGACGCGAGCCTTCGAGGGAGGCACTCCATCGCCACCGTGAAGAACCCAGTTTTAAACAAAGGGGAGAACCAGATTCGTTCTCCTCTCTTTTGTAATCGAATTGTAATCGAGATTAAAGAAATACAAGTCAATTTTCTTTCCTTCTCTTTATTGCAATTTTCCCACCTACAGTGGTACCGAAGCGCAATATGCTTCGTTCTCGAATGAAATGCTGAATTCTTCGCCAAGTGTATCGCACTCTGGCTATCACTGTGCAAAACATTCTTCTCCTGTTTGAATCCCAGCTCTGTTAACAAACCCTGAAGCCATATCATCTCTTTACTGGCTTCTGTCACTGCAACATACTCAGCTTCTGTAGTGGATAAGTGTAGGCTTATAAAATTACCTATAGGTCCTTTAGCACAGCTCGGCACGGTGATTCGACAAACCATCGAGTGATGAGGCGACGAGGTCAACAAATCGCACGCGAGCAAAGGAATGCATCCATTCGCGTGCGGAATCAAGCCAACGGTTCGGGGAGTCAACGAGTCATCCAAACAGGAGCGAACTCGGATGAATCACGATCGAATCAAGATTAGTTTCGGACTCGAACCCAGATCCGGATTTACTACCAAATCAGGTCAATGAATCAAGTCCGAACAAATCAACCACAGAACCGGAAAACGGATGCAAATGACGAAAAATCCAACACCAAAAAGACCCGGCCAAAACCGAGTCACCCGAAGG
>BQKN01005682.1:0-10740 GCA_022839385.1 Asparagus kiusianus | reverse complement strand
GCTTAAGGTACTTAACACACATAATATAAATCCTAAACTACATTACCCAAGCAATCTTGATCTTCATTGTAGCTCAACTTGGTACACGTTGCGGATGAAGCTTGAACTTGATCTTTAACTTGAATTGTATGTTGCTTCACTCCACATTTCGCCAACCTCCTTTGGATATGATCGTTGAAGCGCAATTCCATCCATCCTCCAACAACATTGTTTGCCTAGAATAAATACGAAAACACAAACACTCGACAAACAACATTAGAAGTAAATTGTTTGTTAAACATCATCAAAACAAGAAGGCCAACACGATATGCCCACAAGCTTTCGCCTAGTTTTTCGTTCCAATCGCGTTTGCTGGTGGACGTTAACTTGGTCAATATCTTGATGATTGTTTTGTTGAAGGCCTCGGCCAAGCCATTCGCCGATGGGTTATAGGCCGTGGAGGAGAGGTTCTGTATTCGGAACTTGTCGCAGAACCTGGTGAATGCATGGCTAACAAATTGCGTGCCATTGTCATGAATGATACGTCGGGGTACGCCGTATCGATAGATGACGTGGTGCTTGATGAACTTAATCACGTCGTTAGTCTTGACTTCTCTCAAGGGGATGGCTTCGGCCCACTTAGAGAAGTAATCAGTGATCGCGAGAATAAAGCAATGACCTCTTGCCGAAGGGGGGGATATTGGCCCGACTATGTCCATCCCCCATGCCTCGAAAGGTCACGAAGCCTTTGTCGGGTGTAGGTCTTCGGGTGGCTGATGCATGTAGTTGGCATGGATCTGGCACTCATGGCAGCGCTTCGCGTAGACGACCGCGTCGTGAACCATCCCAGGCCAAAAGTAGCCTATCCTTCGCAGGTGATCCCAAAGTTTGGGTCCAGGCTGGTGAGCTTCGCAAACGCCGTCGTGGGCCTCACGTAAAGCTTCTTGTGCTTCTGCCTTCGAGAGGCATCGAAGCAACAAGCCGTCGTATAACTTTCGATACAACGTCTTGGTAGTTGAATCATAGTAGAATCTCATAGCACGTCTCCGAACAGACTCCCGCTCCTTTGCATCTTCGGGCAATACACCGTATAGGACGTAATCGATGATCGGGAGGCGCCAGTTCTCAGAATCGAGCTGACCTGAGACTTGATGGGTGGCGTTCGCTTCTGGAGCCTCTTTCAGTCGAAAGAGCCTTCTGATCGCCACTGTGACCCATTGGGTTGTCCCTAGTGGTTGAGCCAGGTTGGCCGCCAAAGAGGCGAGCGCGTCCGCATGTGTGTTCTTGGATCGCAACACGTGCTCAATGCGGAAACTCTCGAATGATTCCACTAGCGTGATAGCCGCTTTGTGGAGTGGAATCAGGTCCTCGTTCCTAACTTTATATTCGCCGGTCATCTGCTTAACAATGAGTTGGGAATCGCCGTAAGCTTTGAGATGCCTTATCTCTAACTCTTTGGCCAACTCGAGCCCGATGAGTAAGGCATTGTACTCAGCCACATTATTGGTGCATGGCTCTGTCAGAGAGAAGGCTCGGGGAAGCATGTGGTTATGCGGAGAAGTGAGGACTACTCCCACTCCTGCAACAATAGAGCCATCCGCAGCTGCGCGAGACGCGCCATCGAAGAACATCTGCCACACCTCTGGTAACGAAGTTACGTTGACTTCGGGCGGTTCGTCTGGCAAATCTTCAAACAAGTCGGTTTTCGCTCCCAGTGGGTGACTAGCCATGAGATCGCATATGGCCTGCCCTTTGACCGACTTCTGTGGCATGAAGTAGATGTCGTACTGGGAGAGCAGAAGTGCCCACCTAGTCAGGCGCCAGTTTAACGCCGCGGATTGCGTCATGAAGACTCGAATGGGGTTCACCCGGGAGATGACGTGGATCGTCTGGCCGACTAAGTAGTGTCGCATCTTTTGGATGGTGAACACCAGGGCCAAACATTCTTTTTCGACCATCAGGTACCATTGTTTGGTGCCTTGCAGGGTTCTACTCAGGTAGTAGATGCCTTGCTCGTGGTCGGAGTCATCATTTTGTGCCAAGAGAGCATCCAGAGAGTGCTCCATGGCACGTATATAGATGAGAAATGGTCTTCCTGAGATTGGTGCGGCGAGGACAGACAGGTTTGAAAGGTAAGCCTTGATGTCCTCAAAGGCCTTCTGGCAAGGCTCGTCCCATACGAAGGAGGTGCCTTTCTTCATAAGCTTGGAGAACGGCTGACATTTGCCCGAAAGATTGAAAATGAATCTTCGGATATAGGCCAATCATCCCTGGAGACCCCTTAATTCTTTGAGGTTTCGGGGTGGTCGAAGCTCTTGAATGGCTCGCACCTTGTCGGGGTCAATTTGGATCCCCTTCGTTGTGACGACGAAGCCGAGGAACTTACCACTAGCCATCCCCAGGAATGATTTCGTAGGATTCATCTTGAGTTGGTGAGTCCTCATGAGTTCAAACATCGTCCTCAAGTCTTGGAGGTGGTCGCTTTTGTGGTGACTTTTCACAACCAGATCGTCCATGTAGCATTCCACCGTTTTTCGCAGGTGCTCTCGAAAGACCGTGTAGCAGTACACCCCCATAGGAGTTCTGAACGAGGTGTGTTTTTCGTCCTCGGGGTGCATTTTGATTTGATTGTACCCCGAGAAACTGTCCATGAAGGACATCCTCTCGAATCCGCACGTGTTGTCGATGATGACATCGGTGATGGGCAAAGGAAATTCGTCTTTGGGGCACGCAGCATTGAGGTCCCTAAAGTCGATGCAGATGCGGATCTTACCATTTTTCTTCAGCACTGGAACAATGTTGGCCACCCAGTCGGGGTGCTGTTCCTCTCTGATGAAGCCGGATTCGATGAGCTTCTTTACTTCAGCCTCAATCGCCTCCATGATCTGAGGGCGAAACCGCATTTGCTGTTGTTTGACTGGCTTGGCGTCTGAGCTGATGTTGAGGCGATGTGTAGCGACCCACGGATCTAAGCCAGGCATGTCCTCATAATTCCACGCGAAGACGTCGATGTATTCCCGTATGAGGGCGATGAGATCCTCCTTTTCTTGAGGAGGCAGGCTACCGCTGATGAATATGGGCTTGGGATTCGCGTCAGTGCCCATGTTCACCTAGAGGATTTCGTCTTCGGTGGGTGGTTCCCGTTGCTCGAAGCGACTACTCCACTGAGCATTAACATGGCGATCCCACGTCTCATCATAGAGTGGAAGTTGTTCATCCGCCACCATTTCGGCAGGATCTATTGCAGCCATGTTGACTGTGAGGTTGTCGAACAAATCCCTTACGCTGACATCCGAGTCCCATGCCGAGGTTGCTGACGATTGATCCCCTGAACATGCATAGTCAGAATCTTCGTTGACGTAAAAACACAAATCCGACGAGGAGGAGGAGTAGCCTAAGCCTCTCCTAGTCCTGTTGAAGTAATTTGAGGGTTTCCCTTTAGGTACGTAAGCGGGTCGGATGACCGTCTTGCGTCCTCGGCCGTAATTCAGGCCTTCTAAACGAGTGAGGTCATATCCCATGTCGCTCATCATGCGTTTCGCAATTCGACTGTATTGCGAAAACTGGGGCGCTGGGTCTTCATCTTCAGACTCGTCCCATAGCGTGCGTAGGGGATGATCGATTCGACCGAAGATAATATCTTTTTGAAAATTATTCCGGGCTGGCACGACG
Source organism: Asparagus kiusianus (assembly GCA_022839385.1). Lineage (NCBI taxonomy): Eukaryota > Viridiplantae > Streptophyta > Magnoliopsida > Asparagales > Asparagaceae > Asparagus > Asparagus kiusianus. Next base: position 7,089 of record BQKN01005682.1, on the reverse strand, counting down.
AACACAGCTTGTGATGACTTGACCGGCTATGCTTTGGCGACGTATGACGAGCATACTGGCAAGTGCAGGGAAGGATCATGGTAGAGTTCTGACCATAGGTCGTTGGGTTCATCATCCTCAGACGTAGAACAAGACGACACATAAGCAAAGTTGGACTTCTCATTCATGATAATTTCCTCTGCCTGAACAGCATTGGTTACATTGTGACTCTCGTAACCGATTACAATTGACTCGAAGTCGTTCAGGATTAGACTATCGCCGTACTCAGGCTCGCTGTTCGCCTTGTTGCCGCTCTCTGGTTCTTCAACTGGCGGTTCGATGGGGTCCTGATACAGCAGCGAGTCTGTGAAATAGTTCTCGACGCCTTTGAAGGGCTGTTTGTCGGCCACTACTGTCCTCACTTGCTTGTAGTCGTCCACGTACTTGAGGCATTGGTGTAACGTAGATGGGACTATTCGGTTGCCATGAATCCACCATCGTCCTAAGAGTACGTTATAGGAAGGCTCGGCATCGATGACGTAGCAGGTCACCTCCGTCTTCATGTCGCCTATTCGGCATTTCAGGCGGATTTTGCCCAACGGCCGCGTCCCTGTGGCGTTAAAGCCAAAAATGATCATGGTGGTCGAGGACAAACGCTTCGGCGGTATCCCCAAGTACTTGATCAATTTCAGGGGTACGATGCTCAACGCAGAACCTGGTCGACTTGGATCCGATCCACTTTACCGACCCGACGTATCCCGTGAAGTACAGCGGTCGATCATGAGACGTGCTCTTGATGAGCATGTCTTCAGGAGTGAAAGTGATGCACGGGACCCGTCTCTCGGAGACTTGGCAGCAGGTCGCACATTCTCGTTCTGCTTCTGCCTCTTTCGAGATGTGGGTGGCGAACGCCTCTGAGTTGGCCAAAGCCTCTTGCAGGGCCTCACGAGTAGACCTGGACAACCAGAGGAGGTCGTACATGGTGATTCGCGCAGGGATGCTTTTTCAGCTGCGTGAGCACGTTGAACCGAAAAGGTTGGCGGCTCGAGCTTGGCCCGGCTGGATTAGAAGGAGTCGTCGCGGCTGGCCTCTTGGGAGGTCATGCCGGGTTCTCTGCCCTCGTGGGATATTCCTTCGCGAATTCCTTTCCCGCTCTCGTGGCGAAGACGTTGGTGTCCTCTTCGGAATCGGTCAAGGCGGTTATCGCCGCGTCATCCTTATCTGGGGATGCATAGACGACGTTGCAATGTTTTCCCTTGGCCTCCCTTGAAGGCCTTGTAGTCCATTGTTCATCGTTGAGGAGGTCTGGATGGACCCACATTACCTGCCCCGATGGCAGGGTCTGTGGGACCAAGCCCTTCCCCCGTTGGTTGTGAGGATCGTCGTTGGTGATCTTCAAAACCGCATTGAGGATAGGAATTACCCCGCCGGAGCTTGGACTTCTGGGAGATTTGTCCCAAAGCTCAAAGCGATCATGTTCGTGGTCACCTGCTTTTGGACCTTCTCCTTCTTCAAGACCCCCGCGTCGTAGAGGGCCTGGAGCTTGTCCTTAAGGACGTAGCACTTGGTTATGTTATGGTCGAGGAATCTGTGATAGGCACAGTAACTCAGATCATCGGTTTTGTCCGCCTCCTCAGGCTTCGTGGCTTCTTGCAGTTTGATCCGACCACTCTTGAGCAGAGTATCGAACGTTACCACCACCTGGTCTTCTTTGAAGTCATACTGCCGCGGGGGGCGTTGCTCAAATTGTCTGGGTTTTGGCCTTTGAGCAGTCTTTGGCGCTGGGGCGGAATCGACTGCCATGATCTCCTTTTCTCTTGTTCGAGGGGGATTCTTCGGCACAGCCGGTTCCGCGGCTCCCTTCTTGGGCTGTGGTTCCTCGGCCTCCAGCCTCTTGATCATGTTTTCCACCTGTTCGCCTTGACGCACAAGCTCCTTCCACGTCTGGGTCTCTACCGCGCCTATCTTGGATAAAATATGGATCGATAGGTTGTTGCGACACATCTCGATCAGCGTTGACTCAGAGACTTGGTCCCGACAATGGACGGACCGATTCCGGAATCTTTTCACGAAGTCATTGACCGACTCCGACTTCCGTTGCTTTTCAGCAAGGAGAGTGGCCATCGACACTTCCATGTCGTCGTCGAAGAAGCAGACCAAAAAGAGCCTCTCGACGTCAGCCCACGACTTGATAGAGCCGGGCTCCAGTTTACGAAACCATTCAAAGGCCACCCCCTTGAGGGTGCCTATGAAAAGTCGCGTGAGAATGACGTCGTTCCCCGTAAGGAATCCAGTCTGCGCCATGAAGTAGTAGATGTGCTGCGAGGGCGAGCACTTATCGTCAAACTGCACCAAGCTAATCGGCTTGAATTTCGCCGGGTATGGAACCGTATCCCATTCGATAGGGTAGGTACGGACCACCCCCAGCTTATTCATGTTTTGCTGCAGCTTCAGCGCGTTGAGCTGATCTTGGAACTCGTCGAATCTCTTGTCACAGGCGCTACCCCCGGTGTGAGACGTTCCTAGCGACGTCTTGGAAGAATAATCGGATTACGGATTACTATTGTCTTCCGTTTCTATCGCCGGACGGTGGGGAGGTACCCACTCCTTATCCCCAGCTCGCCGGGGTAAGGGGCGTTGGGCTCTCTTCTTCTTCTTCTTCTTGTTCAGAAGCTACTCCATCATTTCTCGTAGAGAGTCGATGGTTGCCTGCTGTTCCTCCAGCTTTTGGGCCATTGTCTGCTCGTGGGCGAGCTCAGTCATGTGTACCCCCGCAGGTACTTCCTGACTCGAATGTGAGGTTTGGGACGTGACTGCCGCCGAATGAACTTCGTCTTCGCCGTAGGAGGGGGTGCTAGGGTAGAATAATCAAACCCGATGTTCGCCCCCTTACAACTACGGGTTTGCTGGTATATGCCGCCTTATCCGCGTCGGGCAAACCGAGGGTTGGGTCCCAGAATGGAATCCGAATCTGGGGAATCAGAAAATACCGCCTTACCCATGTCCGTCATGTTGATTGTGGCGATCGGGAGCTCTAGGTCGTCGGTAGCGCGTCCTCTTTGGCGGCGGCGCCCTTGATGAGTGAATTTTGGTCGAGAAGGTCGTCGAGAGAGCCTCTCGAATACTGAAGGTTTCGCCGTCTCTATACATTGACAGTCGGCGAGAACCGTTTGGATGAGCCTTTCGCAGTGGCACTGAGGATTCGCCTCCTGTATAGTGCGTTTGCGAGTTAGGTAATCTCGGAGGTCTTCCGTGGGAGACTGGTGAATACCCCCAAGGTTAGATGGGTTGCCTGTATGATCGCACAAGAGGGTCTGGGATGCACCCCTTGCTGTGCACTGGGCGAAACGCCTCGATGTAGGAGTTGGGCGAGTTTGCCTTGGCAGGCAAACTCTCGCATCTGGGTGAACTCCAACATGTGGGCGAGATTCAGTTCTTCGCTCGCGCGGGCGAATGGGCGAGTCGTCGTCCATTGGTTTGCCTCTGGAGCTATCCGTCAGGTGGTCTGGGCAAAACCCGGCCACTTTCGAGGATTCGCCTGCGCGGGCAGCCTCGCGTGCTCGCGGTGGTTTATTCGCATCAGGGATGTGACCTGAGAAGCGAAGTTCACCTGGGCAGGTGGCCTGATCTTTATCCGTTGGCGCCCCTGATTTGGAGGGCCTTCCGGCATAAGATGAGTTGCCTCCTTGCCGCTGGCGGGCTCTTCTAGAGAGAAGAGTGTCCGCGTGGACTGTGGCAGTATGAATCATGTCGGAATGAACTGGTGTCTCTTTCGGGACGGGCGTTACCGAGGGTCGTTTGGCGACCCACTTAGCGGACCCTCGCCCCATGCTCTCGATCTGTGGCTCGGCCTCGAGAGACTTTGGGGCGGGTTTCCCCGTCGAGACTTGGGTAGAGCCTTCTGGCGCGGGAGCTTTGACCGTCTGAGGTCGGCTCCTGCGTACGACTCTGTGGCGTTTGCGGGACGCTTCGCCACCGGAAGAGGAGGAAGACAAGTACTCTTCGTACTTGGCCTGGTCGAACTCGATCTCTAGGGACTCCACCGTCATCCCAACAGCAACCTCGTCGAACTGAGCTACCACCATTTCGCTTGAGGAAACAGCTTCTCCCACTGTGGTCGCCATCTTCTGTAGGTGTAAATTTGATTTCCCGAAAACAGGGAACTTCGTTTGTATTAATAAGAAGGCTTATAACAAACTAATGATCAAATGTTTACAGCAGAAGCAGAGGGAATGCCCTCTTTGTTTAGTGTGGGGACTTTTCAGTAGCTGTAGGACGCTTCGCTCGGTGCTCGTGCCGAGTCTGCTTCCCTTGGACGATTCGATCGAGGTTGCTGGAGAGAGCTTCAGTACTCAATAGAAGCTCGGGTTGATAGAGTTCGAATTTTCTAGTTCGTCGGCGATCGGGGCTCGGAACTAGGGGACGGTGCTGCGGCGCAAGAGTATGCAAAGAGCTCGTCGTCGGTCCTCCTCCTTTGATTAATCTCCCAATTGATGAATTGATCTATCGATCTATTGGCCGATGCCTCCTCAGGTTGCTGAAAGAAGCTCTTAAATGGGAGAGAGACAGTTTGGCTGCTCCTTGAATTATGGGATGTGACCATACACTGTTCAAAGACATCCTACTGCCCCTCTGTACCATAAACGGTCATTCGAGGAACCGCATGTTACATCACAACGCGTAGGAGTGGGAAAGCCCCTCCTCGTATCCGTGACAGCGGCTGCCAGATACTTGAGTAGATCTGGCTAGCTCATCGAGCGCCGGTGGCTCTTGCTCTCGGTTTGGACGAGTGAGGTAAGCCGCATTTATGAGGGTGCAGGCCGCTCTGATGCCTGTCCGCTCACTTATATCCTGAGCCACCGGGCGACCGCTTGACGGTCCTGGGACACTGTGCCCTCTCCCCATGCCTCAATAGGAGCGGGAGAATGGATGTTTCGTACTCGAGTGAGTTTGGGTAGCTTGCTGCATGCCGACGGCTCCGGCTCTCGATTCTGATGGGTGAAGTGACCCGCATTTATGAGTATACAGGTCGGCCCAGCGCTTGTCTTGTTCGCTTGAATTGCGGACGGCCGTCTGATGAGTCTGGAGCACTGTGCTCTCTCCCCTCGCATCGCGGGAAGTAGGGGAGGCTTGTCCCTGGAAACCCGGCTTTCGACTCGCGTAGGTGGACTTGGACCTCTGCAAGCGGATTTGGCATATGAGGGCAGATTTGGACCCCTGCGAGCGGATTTGGCTCATGAGGGCAGATTTGGGCCCCTGCGAGCGGATTTGGCTCATGAGGGCAGATTTGGGCCCTTGCGAGCGGATTTGGCTCATGAGGGCGGATTTGGACCCCCGCGAGCGGATTTGGCTCATGAGGGCGGATTCACTCTACTAGCGAGCCCATGTGACTTGGCACGTGAGGGCCCGGGTGTGCCATCGAGCCCATTTCATGGCTACACTCCATTCTTCATCTAAGTGGATGGTCCTGACTTATGGGCGAATTTGTTCATTAGTCCGCCGCGGTAATTTTTACCGTCTACAATGAAGATGTGGGATCTACTAGGGTTTGAGTCGATAATAGCCAGTGTATGATGCTAAGGTGATTGGGGTCTGGATTGTTAAAGAGGGAAGAAGATGAGATGGGAATTTGTTGAAGAGGGAAGAATATGAAATGGGGAAAGGGGAAACCACAACCGAGCTTGAGTTCTCAAGGTAGAACGCGATGTCTGAAGTTGAAGTACTAAGCGGAGATTTAAAGAAAATGGGGAAAGGGAAAACTATACCGGAGATTGGAGAAACATGAGAAAACGTGGGTTGGTTATTCATTTAATTTTTTTCATTGTTTATAATCTTAGGTTACTGTTCATATTAGCAGTTTTGTTGTTCTCCTTTAGTACTAAAGAAGTAGATAAAATATAACATTCTTTTGCATAAACTCACAACTAAATTTGGCGCATGCTTCCCCCGGCTCCGCTAACTAGTGCTCTCCAAATGTTTATAATTCAAAATTTTCCTGTCGATTGGCTTTGTTCCATCAAATTTTCCCTCACTCTAACTGCTGTTAAATTTAAATGATTTTTAGGTCTAAATTACCTATCTAATCCTCAAATAAAAAAAGAAAAAAATCCACCACAGCTGCAGATCTAACCAACCATCAATTTATAAAACCTGACCCGCTTTGAAACAGAAGCTCAAATGGAGTTTATTTCGGCCTCATCGTGCTTTCAAATATATATATATATATATATATATATATATATATATATATATATATATATATATAGAGAGAGAGAGAGAGTAAAGCTTGTATAAACTTAATTGTACTGATGTCTCAATACACCAAACTTTCTATCCGTCGGATTAATTTAATTAATCAAGATCTTAATCTAGTGGACAAGCTTCTATTTATTAATTAAAGATTATTTTAGAATGAAAACTCTAGAGAATTTGGAAAGTAGTTATAAGTGATCACATTATAAGTGGAGTCGAGGCGCGAATGAGGTTTGAATCATTTATGAAAGTGGAGTCGGAGAGCGAGCGACGTCAGAAAACATGGAGTTGAGGTGCTAGCCTGTCAGATTCACTTGCGATTATTTAAAGATGATTTTATTAGATACATGAAGAAGCTTTTTTCTCCATTGACATCTCAAGCTGTTTTTTTTGAAATCATACAGAGAATAAATTTTTTTTTCTTGGCAACCTAAGAAGTGATTTGATGTGACCATGTATAATTAATTTCCAATTGTGTTTTCATTTCCGAACTACCCTTAATTAATAAATAGAAGCTTGTCCATTTGATTAAGACCTTGATCAACTAAGTTAATCTAACAGTAAGAAAGTTTGGTGTATTGACACCTCAATACACTTAAGTTTACATAAGCGTTACTCGTATATATGCAAATTTAAACACCAAAGCTAGATATTGGACAAATTTTCAAAACAAACCTTTTTGATTTTTTATTTGTAAAAAACAACCCCTTTTCAAAATATTTGTAAAAACCGACCTGGTTTCAGCCTCAGCGCTGAAACCAGGTCGGTTTTTGAAAAAAAGTATCCGAAACTTCACGGGAGTTGAACTCCCGTGAAGTTTAACAGCTTTTTAATTAAGCTGCTAAACTTCACGGGAGT
>BQKN01005661.1:0-13824 GCA_022839385.1 Asparagus kiusianus | reverse complement strand
TTGGGGTTGGTTATGATGTTGCTCGCTAGCGCTTTGACGCTCGTTGTCCCTCCCCCTTTTAGGTCACGAGCCAGGAGCGCGGAGAGTCGCAGGTTGATGGCGACACACTTTAGTGTTCCGCTGTCTATTTTAGCTATGTTTTATTTTTGAGCTCCACTGTAGTTTTGTTTGACATTTGAGGACTATTTTCTAGATGTTGTAAAGGCTGTATGTCTTATTTCCTTTACTCAGACATTTTGTATTTGAGGCTTGTTGAGAACTCTAGTTTATCTACTTCAGCCATTGACTAGATGAGATATCTATGTAGTTGTTATCATTTCATCAGTTATCACTTGTATTATCTTTTACTTGCTTTTGTACCTACACCTATTATTGACTCTACTAGAGAGATGTTAACTATGATGGTGAAACATGTTATTGTACGGTGTGGTGCATGGCAGGTTTGACATTATTGGTTTCACCTTAAACTGTAGCCTTGTGTGAACCCAGGGGCGTCACAGTTGGTATCAGAGCTCTAGTTCCAGTATCCTTAGGATCATCCTGTGTTTAGTCGTAGAGCTAGGATAGAGTTTCTTATGATTCATGTATAGAGTCCGAAAGGATTTCCTAGTATGAGTGAGGACGATATATGCGTATATCTCAAAATTTGAGAATTTTTTTTTGACAACTATTTTGTATAAATTTAAAGTATTTGCGTGAATACTATACGTTGTGAAAGATTTGTATTGTGATACACTAGTTATAGACATATATTTTTGACTCATAAACTTTTATTTTTCTTATCATCTTAGAGAGAGATGGTAGGATGTGGTAGACCTCGTACTCGGAGAGCTGAACAGGCAGAGTCACAGTAGGCTCTACCTGAGCAGCAGTCAGTACAAACCGAGCCATAGCAGGCACCACCCGAGCCGCAGCAGGCTCCTCAGTACTTGGTGGATATTATGGCTCCTCTCAAGGATGGCAGCCATTGAGGAGTTGGTGACGACTCATATAGCACCACGGACACCACACCACCGGTAGCTCAGCAGCAGGGGATACCCGCTGTTCCTGTTAGAGAGAGATCCCCCGAGATCACGTCTGTAACCATTCCTCTAGCGGTCCCAGATAGAGCCACAGAGTAGGAGGCTTGGCTCCGTATGGTGGAGAGGTACCAGAAGATGAGAGCATCAGAGTTTCAGGGGTCACCAGACCCTCTTACAGCCCATAAGTAGAAGGAGGATGTGAGCAATATACTTGACATACTCAGTGTGGATTCAGTTCAGAAGTAGAGGTTAGCATCCTACAGTTTGAAAGGAGTTGCCGAGAGATGGTACCGACTCCAGTTTACTTCAGAGCAGAGGATGACCCTCATATGGGAGGATTTCATATACTTTTTTGATGGGCAGTATATTTCTTCTGCAACACGGACTGGAAAGGAGCTTGAGTTGTCCCGGTTAACTCAGGGGGACATGATAGTTATAGATTTTGAGAGCAGGTTCATGGAGTTGCTACATTTCACGGGTATGTAGCAGACAGGAGAGCGTCAGGGTCAGATGTTCTTAGCAGGGCTTCGCCCTAATCTCCGCCGGTACCTCGTCTCGATGAGGTTCTACTTAGATAGGAAGGTAGCTGAGGCCGCCACTTCACAGGAGGTTGAGACTACTATGTTCCAGAAGGATAAGGAAGGGAAGGCCAAGGCAGGGCAGAGTGGGGACAAGAGCAAGAACAAGAGATCTTTTTCTGGACCTCAGCAGCAGCATCAGGGCCCTTATAAAAAGGGACCCCAACAGGATCAGAGGGCGCTTCAGCAACGCAAGTTCTAGGGATCTCGTTATAACTGTCGTAAGGTCGGACATAAAGCATCGGAGTACCGTAGCGCACCAGTAGAAGCCTAACAGGGTAAGGGTCCGAACCAGCAGCAGCAGCAACAACAGGGCAGAGGTCAAGGCCAACAAAACAGACTTGAGGCACCACCAGCAACTCAGAGGACTGAGGAACAGATCCGAGCAGTTCAGGCGGTTCCTCAGGGGCAGATTGTCCTATATTCTCCAGCTCCAGTAGCAGAACAGTCTTCAGCCACAGGCAGAGTATATGCAGTAGTTCCCCGTGATCATGGAGCTAGCGGAGCCGTAGTGGAGGGTACGTTCTTTGTGGATTCTTTCCCCACCCGTATCCTTTTTGATTCGGGAGCTTCGCATTCTTTCATCTCTCATGCATTATGACTAGACTCCAGCTCGTATCTCAACCCTTAGACACCCCTTTATCAGTTTCCACCCCTTTAGGTGAGGTATCGCTTCTGGAGAGCATTTGTAGGAGGTGTACCGTTAGTTTAGACGAGTCGGAGTTCATAGTTGATTTGATAGTGTTGCATATGTCCGAATTCGATGTCATCCTTGGTATGGATTAGTTGTCTTCCTACCATATTAGTATCGAATTCTTTGCGAAGACAGTCAAGTTGTGAGCGTCCGATGATTCCGAGATGATTGTAGCTACTTCTTAGGGAAACCGTTTTGTGGAGTCATTTCTGGCGTACATCGAGGAGGTGATACAATGGGATCAGGTGTTGATTTATTGGAGACTAGAGTTGTCTCAGAATATCAGGATGTTTTTCAAGACATACCTGAATTACCTCTTGTGAGAGAGGTTAAGTTCTGTATTGAGTTGCAGCCAGGCACAGCCCCGATATCCCGCACACCCTATCGTATGGCACCAGCTGAGATGAGGGAGCTTCAGACCCAGTTGGATGAGTTATTAGCTTAGGGTTTTATTCGTCGGAGTCATTCTCCGTGGGGTGCACCGGTCCTCTTCGTGAAGAAGAAGGACGGTAGTATGAGATTGTGCATAGATTATAGAGAGTTGAACAAAGTCACTATCCGGAACAGGTACCCATTACCTAGGATTGATGACTTGTTCGACCACTTGCAGGGAGCGCAGTATTTCTCAAAGATTGATCTTCGCTCAGGCTATCATCAGTTGCGGGGGTTCGGGAGATGGATGTTCCCAAGACCGCTTTTCTTACTCGATACGGATCTTTCGAGTTTTTGGTCATGCCATTTGGGTTGACCAATGCACCCGCGGTATTCATGGACTTGATGAACCGGGTTTTTCGTCCCTTCTTAGATCAATTTGTGATCGTTTTTATCTATGATATTCTCATTTACTCGAGATCAGAGGCAGAACACGAGGAGCATCTACGGATAGCTTTGAGGACTCTACAAGAGCATCAGTTATATGCTAAGTTCAGCAAATATAAATTTTAGCTTTCAGAAGTCAGATTTCTCGGCCACGTCATCCGTAGTGAGGGCATAGCAGTTGATCCAGCTAAGGTTGCAGCAGTTCTTGATTGGGAGCCGCCGAAGACAGTGACCGAGATTCGCAGCTTTTTAGGTTTAGCTGGCTACTACAGGAAGTTCATTCAGGACTTCTCGAAGATTTTGGCGGCGCTTACACGCCTTACGAAGAAGGGTGTACAGTTCATTTGGAGCATAGAGTGCCAGAAGGCCTTTGATATTTTGAAGGCTAAGTTGACCACGGCGCCATTTTTGACCATTCCGAACAGCGATAGGACCTTTGTCGTGTATACCAACGCATCGTTGGTGTAGGCGTATAAAACTGCCTATAGGTCCCTTAACACAGCTCAACGACGCCGATTCGACAAACCGACCATCGGGCGACGTATGCAGACACGATCGTTAGTCCACAACACCGAAGCCAAACGATACGTGACGAAGCAGATTAACGAGGCTACGAAGCTGATGAACTGCAAGCAAACAATGGAATAAATCCACTCGCATGCGGAATCAAGCTAACGGGTTGAGGAATCAACGAGTCATCCAACCAAGAGCGGACTCGAACGAATCACGATCGAATCAAGATCAGTTTCGGACTCGAACTCAGAAGTGGATTTACTGCCAAATCAGGAACCGAATTTACTGCCAAATCAGGTCAACGAATCGAGTCCGAACAAATCAACCACACAACCGAATCATGGATAGGACCGCAAAACAGGAGCTCGTGATTTGTTCGAAAAAAGGAGAAAGTTATAATTTTCAATTTCTTTTATTTGATTTTCATTGTAACCGGATCTTATAAAAAGACCGGATCTTTGTAACTGAAAAACTGTTATTCAAGATAGCAATGGAATCAGTGAAGAAAGCAACAATTTTCACCGCGAACAATCTAACGACCACAGTGGGAGCCGCCGATCTCGCTGCCGAGATCAGAGCGTCGCAGTCGTAGATCTCGATCCCGGTCGTGGAGGAGGTCGAATACGAGTTCGACCAACAGAAGTTCGAGGAGTACCTGTCGTCCTCGTCCGGATCAACCTCCCCTCGCAAGTCCAAGAAGTTCTCCGCTAGGAGAAAAGCTCGTTGGTACAAAGATGTTGAAAACACCAACGAAGATCTCGCCCCGCTGGATGCCAAAGTCGCATCCGGTGAGATTCCTCCAATTCCCAACCAGGTCGGATCTGCTCTGGCTAACCCTTCTGCCGCAGAGGGCGTGGTGACTCTCTCGAAGAGAGGCCGCCAAAGGCAATGTCAACGCCTTGCGAAACAATTCGCAAAGGCCATGGAGTCAGTTGACGGGATCCGTTACAATGCGGATCTGAAGAACAAGAGAGGCAAACAGCCTCAACAACAGATGAACGGCGGCTCTTCCAAGTCACCCACAATGGAATGGGTCCGTGTCAAACAAAACCGTTCAACGCTGGAAGAGCGCATTCGCAAGCGCCGTGCATTATCAGCGCAGGCACGGGCTCAAGCTGAAGAAGCTCGTAGAAAGCTGCAGAAAAACGTGGCCAAGAAACCGCCACCAACTCGCAAAGTTTGGAGGTCGAAGTCTGAAGCGGCGGTTCAGACCAAGGAGCAGCAACTGCAGCCTTCGAAAGTGCAACTTTTGGCGAATCAATCCAAACCACCGATGATTTCCACAACGCTCCGGGAGATCCCGCAGGACTGTCCCAGAAAAGGAGGTCGGTTTTGGAGCGCCTCGGTCTACTTCCCGAGGAGCGAAGCAAAGCTCCAATCCAAGAACATTTGGGCCCACTAAGAAAGCCCCGAACGAATCAACATGCTGGGGGTCGCCGCAACCCTCAACATGACAAAGAAATCATAGCACCCAAGCGCACTACTTCGCGCATTGAAGTTCAGGAGCCCGTTGAGAATTCACGCCCACAAAGGCGCATTTCGAGGCGCATGACTCTTGAAAACCCAAAGAAGGTAGTTCGCTCTCAGAAGGAAACGTTATCGTCTGATGATGATTGTGTTATACCTGAGAAATCGTGCCAACACACGATAGGTTACTCCGACCTTCAAACTGACGAGTTGTACTATCGTGTTGGGGGTACGAACAAAGCCAGAAAGAGAAGTCCTCGAAGGCTAGAAACTGAATGTCCTTGTTCCAAACTCATCCGGGCGGTACTGTCTGAGTGTAACTGCATCAAGGCAGTCCCCGAGAGAGTTTTAGTGTTCGAAAGGCTTAGTACCGAAACGTCAAAACCAAGGCATATCCGGCAAAGAAGAACGGTGGTCGGTGATGGAGAATTTCCGAGGGTCATCGCCAATATAACCAGCAAGGGAACATCGGCTCAGGACAACCCCGAGGCGATTCCAGAGGTGCCCCATCGTGTAACTCGTCTGCAGTCCGGAGCTATTATTCGTGCAATGTATGGTAGGGTTCAGACAAGATTACCTTCGGGAGATGAAGAATCAGATGCCGGCTCGGCAATTGCGTTGGACAATACCGTATCCAGTGAAGGACAACCCCGCGAGTCATTCATGATAAGCGCGGAATAAGTGGCCAAGATGCTCAAGGAAGCCATGGCCAAACAACAGGAAAGCTTCAGGTTCAAAATGCAGATGGCCATGCAGAATATGAGAGAAATGCATGAGCAACAAATCCAGGCACTGACGAACCAGCAAGGCGAACCAAGCCGCCGTAATCAAGTCGTTCAGGAAGATGAGCACACGGATACGGATGAAGCTCGTAATACCAATAATCCTCCTGTCAATGCAGGGGGTGGTAATGAGAATGCTAGTCACAATGCCACGCTTCCACCTCAGAATCGTGCTAACGAAGATACAGGTAAAAGTTTGAAGATCAAAAATCTCGAGAGCAAGATCAATACGTTGATTTCTGCTCAAGAGGTGAAGAAAACGGGCATTCCTTGTCCATACCCAAGAGAATGGGAATCATTCCCATATCCGGCGAAGTTCAACCTAATCAACTTTACGCCGTTTGATGGGAAGGGTTCACCCACTCAGCATGTGATTTATTTCAAATCACACCTGGGGGTAATCTCTAGCAATGAGCCTCTGATGGTGCGGTCATTCGTTAGCACTCTTCGCGGAGCCGCCTTCGATTGGTATCGCCGCCTCAAGCCAGGTAGCGTGAACAGCTGGTACGACATGGAGACTAAGTTCTTCATAAATTTCTTCGACGACGACACCAAGATATCTATCGGATCGTTGCTCGATGAGAAGCAGAAGGACAGGGACTTAGTCGACACCTTCATCAAAAGGTTCCGGAACAAGGCGATGAATTACCGGGACCCGATCACTGAGGAGTTCATTCTCCAGACCTGCCACAACAATCTTTCCTTGGACGTGTTGGAAGCAATGGGAACAGCACCGTCCAAAATATGGAAGGATCTGAAGGTCCGAGGGGAGCAAGCTGAGTGATTCCTCAGGAGAAAGAAGGCGGAGAGAGGCCAACAAGTGGCGAATCCTCCAGCGCAGAATTTTAACCCAAGGGGGAAAGGTAAGGCACATGCCAATGCAGTTAATGCTAATCAGACTTTTCAATTGCAACCGCAGCAACAGCAGCAGCGGCAACAACGGCCTCAGAAGCAGAAATCTTCGGAGCCAAGGTTTCCCAAAGTTTACTCCTTCAAGGATGATGAGGTTCCCGACATCTTCAAGTACTTGTTGGAAAACAACAAGATCCAGCTGTCGGCGATCGTAGATCAAGAAGGGGCCAGCAAAGTGATGGATCTAAAGTACTGCGCGTACCATAGAGCGGTCCATCACCCTATGAGGTCATGCTACCACCTCAAAGACAAGATCCAGGCGTTAATTGACATAGGGGTCATAACCCCGAAGCCTGCTAAGAATGTGAGAGCAAATGCAGTGTCAATCAGCTTTGGTCAGTGCCCACAACATGGTTCGAGCCGAAACGCATCACCAAAGTGGGAATGAAGACAGTGAATGATGACCTATATGGACAGCGCCAAAAGGGACTTGTGCCCACACAGCCCCGAACGGCGAAATCCTCTGGGTTCATCCGGATCTGATTGAAGATGAGCAGTGGGCGACTTCCTCGAAAAGAAAGGGTAAAGGCAAGGCCTGCAATGCTACTTCCGCAATCTTCGAAGAGGATGGCGATGAAGCTCCTACCTTCCCGCTCTCTGAAGAAGAACAAGAAGTGTTTGCCACTAGAAGCGGAAACGAGTATCACTACAACTATCCGTCGCCCAGTGATTAGTTAGCTGAGCAGGGGGTGACCAAACAGGGACCAGCCAAGACTCTAACAGAGCTGGGGGTGATTGTAGCTCCTAAACCGGTCGAAGAGGCTCGACGATAGCCGGTGGATAAGCAGAAAGAAAAGGGACCCCAAGAGGTTCAGAATCCGAAGCAGTCCCGTTTCAATCGTCCGATTGGAAGAGATAAACCGGAGAGCTCGAAAACTCCGCGTATTTTTGATATCATGTCTCAATTAGCTAATATTCCGGCGCAGATAGCTCTATATGAGTTGCTGCGGTTGTCTAAGGAGACTAGGGAAGCCTTACGAGAGGCCTTGGCTGATTCTGAAGCGTTCCTCACTCGGATCAAGCCGGTATCGGAAAAGCCAGAACCGTCAGTTCAACAATGCAATGTAGCGGCCAAAAACCTTCCCTGCATCACCTTTACAAAAGAGGATATGCAGATGAAGAATTCAAACCATGATCGGCCCCTATACTTCGTCGGGTACATTGGCTCCAGCGAAGTCAACCGAATCCAAGTGGATCCGGGTTCCGCTGTGAGCATTATGCCACTTCGCCTAATGCATAGCCTTAGCATTCCAGTCAGCAAATTGGCGTCTACAGGCACGGTCATTTACGGATTCAACACCAGCGGGTCAAGGCCTTTGGGAAAGATCCGGATAAAGTGCCAAATGGGTGATCTGAAGACGGAGGTCACGTGTTACGTGATTGATGCTGAGACATCATATAACTTACTACTGGGTCGGCCTTGGATCCATAGTAACGTTATAGTTCCCTCCACCCTACATCAGTGTCTGAAATATGTCGACACTGATGGAAGGGTTAGGACGGTGGTCGCGGATAAGCAACCATTTAAAGGGTTTGAGAATTATTTCACTGACTCTCTCCTTTATGGTAACGAATCTGATACGGAACCATCGGTCCAGGGCACGGACAGCGGAGAAGAAGCTGATTCCGAAGTCGGATTCGATTACAATGGTGGTTTTGTTTTAAATGATATTGTACCCTTTGTAATCAATATTGACGATGAACAATCGTCAGATGGCAGTTGTAACTGGCAACTCGCCGATATTAAAATAAAAGATGATTTAGAGTACTCTTTATCTCTTGATGATGCGATAAAAGGATTAGACGATAAGCCTGAGTTATATACGCCGCTCCGATCATCTTATGTAACAAAGAAACACCTCCAGCATTCTTTCGGAACAACCCTGATCGTTCCTGCCAAAATAGGAGGCGAAAAAGAAGTGATTTATGGTAAAGGAGAGAATTTTTCGTTGCCAGATCATTTCCTAAGAGAAGATGAGGATGATGACAAATCTGGTCTGCATTTATCTAAGTATAGTCCGGAAGCGCGCAAGCTCATGGAAAAATAGGGATATGATTTCACATTCGGAGAAGGTATATACTTCGATCGAGGTTCCCGTATCCCAGTCAAAGCGGCATATGTACCAAAAGGAAAACCGGATGATTATTACCGTCACAAAAGAGGCTTAGGCTACGTTTCCTCGTCTGATGATGAATGTGGTTGGCAAATTATCGATCAAATTGCTAACAAGGCTAAAGATGGGTACTCGTCAGATTCCTCAGAATAGGACTCCGATACAAGTTTGGGGGAAGTATTCAAAACCCTAATGTCGAACATGACTACAGCTAATCCATCTACGATAGAGGACGACGATCAAATGCCGACGAGGGAAGACCCATGGGTTCATTACCTAAACATGCAGTACGGCGATAGGTTTGAACAGAGGGAACCCCCCACCGAGGATAAAATAGTCCAAATTAATATGGGCGATGAAGCCAACCCAAAACCCATATTCATCAGTGATAGTCTTCCCCCAGATGAGAAGGAGGAATTAATTGCTCTCATCAGGGAATATATCGACGTCTTCACTTGGAACTATGAGGACATGCCAGGACTCAACCCCAATGTGGCGGTGCACCGTCTCGATATCAAGTCGGATGCCAAACCTGTCAAACAACAGCAGAGACCGTTTCGTCTGCAGATTATGGAAGCCATTAAGGCAGAGGTTAAGAAGTTGATCGACTCAGGATTTATCCGAGAGGAGCAACATCCAGACTGGCTAGCTAATATTGTCCCAGTCATGAAGAAAAATGGTAAAATCAGGATATGCATCGACTTCAGAGATCTGAATGCGGCATGTCCGAAAGACGATTTTCCTCTCCCAATCACGGACGTCATCATCGACAATACGTGTGGATTTGAGAGAATGTCCTTTATGGACGGCTTTTCGGGGTATAACCAGATCAAGATGCACACGGATGATGAAAAGCATACAGCGTTCAGAACACCCCTCGGTGTTTTCTGCTACACGGTAATGCCTTTCGGTCTAAAGAATGCATGCGCCACATACCAACGAGCGATGACGAAGATTTTCCAGAAGCACCTCAGGAAAACTGTCGAGTGCTACGTTGATGATTTGGTTGTAAAAAGCCGCAACAAAGGAGATCACATCAAGGACTTGAAGACGATGTTCGATCTCATACGGAGTCATCAATTGAAGATGAACCCTACCAAATCCTTCCTTGGAATGTCCAGCGAAAAATTCCTTGGATTCGTCGTCACCACTAAAGGTATACATATCGACCCTGACAAGGTGAAAGCGATACATGAATTGCAGCCCTCGAGAAATCTAAGAGAACTCAGGGGATTGCAAGGGCGTTTAGCTTATATCCGGCGGTTCATCTCAAATCTTTCTGGGAAGTGTCAGCCATTCTCTAAATTAAACAAGAAATGTGTGTCATTTATTTGGGACGACACCTGCCAAAAAGCACTTGAAGATATCAAGACATATCTGACGAATCCTCCTGTTCTTGTCGCACCAAAATCAGGTAAACCGTTCTTGATTTACATCAAGGTGATGAACCATTCGATAAGTGCTTTATTAGCACAAGACGATGATAATGGTCACGAACAGGCAGTTTATTACCTAAGTCGGACTTTGGTAGGCACCGAGTCCCGATATCAGATGATTGAGAAAGAATGTCTGGCATTGGTATTCGCAGTACAAAAGATGCGGCATTACTTGGTCGGACAGACGATTTACGTTATCTCTAACGTTAATCCGGTACGGGTATTTATGACGCAACTGGGTTCGATGAATTGACGGTTAGCGAAATGGGCCCTTCTCTTGTCCCAGTATGACTTGCACTTCAAATAGCAGAAGTCGGTCAAAGGACAAGCGATTTATGATCTTTTGGCGGCAAGCCCGACGACAGATACGGCAGAAGTATATGATGACTTGCCGGATGAAATCCACGAGGTTAACACCACGTCGCATCAACAAGTATGGCAATTATACTTTGATGGTGCTTCGAGAGCAGTTAATAAGGCAGTAACCCCCTGATATCCTAAAGTCTCCTCCGGAGTTGGAGTTGTCTTAGTTTCCCCGGGGAAGCATGTAATGCCTCGGGCTTATTCACTGACAGATCCATGTTCTAATAACGTAGCCGAGTACAATGCGCTCCTCATTAGACTCAGTTTTGCCAAGGAGCTAGGGGTCGAATATCTCGAAGCTTTAAGGGATTCTCAATTGATAGTTAACCAAGTCCGTGGAGAGTATGAAGTCAGGAACCAAGACCTGATCCCGTACCACCAGGAGACCGTCAAAATGGCAGATTCTTTTGAAGAATTCTTTATTGAATACATCCCTCATCTCCAGAACGCTTATGCGGATGAACTGGCAGCACTAGCAGTATCACTCGCGCAGCCGCCCGAAACTGAACTGCTAGTCACAGTAAGATCGCACCAACTCTGCATACCCATATACAATATGGATATCGAAAAGGAAGATGATAGAAACGTAAACGCCAAGGAGGTGAACTCAACTCAAATCAGGTCTGAGTCCCGAGATTGGCGTTTTCCCATCATTGACTACGTCCAATATGGTATTTTACCAGAAGACGTAAAAGAAAGGGAATGGATCCGCCGAAGAGCACCAATGTTCTTCTATAATACCGAGACCCGTACATTATACCGTCGGGGGTATGACGATTTGCTACTCCGATGCCTTTCGAACGAAGAAGCAGAAGAAGTTCTTAAGGAAGCACACGAAGGAGAATGCGACGCGCATTAGCCTGGTCCCAAACTGTATGATCGCATCAGAAGGATGGGATACTTTTGGCCAACAATGGTCCGTGATGCGATCGAATACGCACGAGGATGTCATGCCTGTCAAGTGCATGCAAATTATATGCACCAACCACCGGAGCGGTTACACACGTCAACCACTTCCTGGCCATTCGAGACATGGGGTATGGACATTGTCGGTCCTATTTTTCCCCCTTCAGTCAAAGGTGATCGGTTTATTCTCACAATCACGGGTTACTTTTCAAAGTGGACTGAAGCAATTCCTCTTAAGGAAGTGAAGACGAACAACGTCATTAATTTCATCAAGCATCATGTCGTATACCGACACGGCGTGCCAAGACGGATCATTCATGACAACGGTCCACAGTTCATAAGCAACGCTTTCGTCAGGTTCTGTGATAAGTTCAAGATTCAAGATATTTCGTCAACAGCTTATTATCCTGCTGCGAATGGATTAGCTGAGGCTTTTAACAAGACGATCATTAAGATCCTATCAAAGCTCGTGAAAACCAATAAACGAGACTGAGACGATAAACTCGGTGAAGCACTCTGGGTTTATCGCACCACCGTACGCACACCTACGGGAGCCACCCCGTATTCATTGGTATACGGATGTGAAGCTGTGCTGCCTTTGGAAATCCAAATCCCATCCCTTCGGATCGCTCTCGCAACAGAGATGACGACTGAAGAGCAACATCAGAAACGTCTTGAAGAACTCGAAATGTTGGATAAAAGGCGCTTGGAAGCTAAACAACACATTGAGTTTTATCAAGCCAGAATATCTAGGGCTTTTAACAAAAGAGTCCGACAGAGAAGCTTCAAGGAAGGAGATCTGGTCCTCGCTGCTCGCCGACCGATAATCCTCAACTCCAAGAAGAAGGGTAAATTTGAACCCAAATGGGAAGGACTGTTTGTGATAGACACAGTCTACTCAAACGGCACATACCGCCTCATCTCCCTAGAAGGCGTCAGGCAATTAATGCCAATAAATGGGAAGTTCCTGAAAAAGTACTATCCCTAGTACATTCAGGATAACCCATTTATCGGGAAGTTCCTCGAAGAATATTCCATTTAGTATTCTAGAGGATAAACCGAAATTGTTTTCTTACCACCAAAATCCCTCACTGATCAATTTCAATTGACAGTGGGTCCACCAAAATTGTCTTTCAAACTACCAAAAATTTCCCCTCTTGATTCTTTCCACGAACAAGAGGTCCACTTTCAATTCAGAGTTTCCTTTCGATAAACGAAAGTACTCCCCTCTTTTCTCTTTGGTTAAACCTCTTTATGGTTATAACCAAAGTTAAAATTTCATTTCGATAAACGAAAAACCCATCTAGATAACCGATCCTATAAAAGGTAAGCTTATTTAGATCTTCCGAATTCTCGGAGTGGAGATCCCACTTCTAGTTTCTTTCTTGCACTGGAAATAGAATATAAAATTCTTTCTTTCCAGAATCAAGGAATAGAATATAAAATTCTTCCTTCCTTGTTCGGGGAATAGAATATAAAATTCTTCCTTCCCACACCAACTCTTTTCCAAGAATTTAGGATTCATCTTAGGAAGTTTATCCCGAATCCTAAGCAGGGATAAGTCTGCGCCTAACACGCGCTGCCGGTTTAGTCTTTCTCCGTAGAAGAAGACACCAGAGTTCGATTCTGGGTTATTCTATCCTGAAACCTAAGCAAGGATAAGTTTGCGCCTAACCCGCGCTGCCGGTTAGTGTTAGACCCTAGAGGTGGGGTGATTAGGGTCTTATGCTAATCTAATCCGATTAAATGCCAATTAAAACTAATTAACAAATATATTCTTACAAGATAAATATACAAGGTGTTATGTGCAAGAATATGCAATATACACAAGGTGATATATCCTATATGATAGAAATATATGCAAGGATATATAAACAATAAGATATATCCTAACAAAGAGATATAGACAAAATATGTGCAAGGATATAAAATTAACACAAGGGTGAATTAATCATAAACTAGATAGAGGGAAAAAAATAACAATGAGCAATTGACAAAGGCAATATGAATAATAAGCACGAATGTAAAAGTACGCCAATGCAATCACAAACAAATCGATATGTTTACGAGGTTCGGTCCCCACGACCTACGTCCCCGCTCCTCACCTCGAGGAGATCTCCACTATCACAACCGGGTTTTCTACATTCACCCAAACAACGTTTACACCTCATAATACAATCACTATGTAATCACACCTCACACACTAAGTGTTGGTCCT
>BQKN01005658.1:0-10595 GCA_022839385.1 Asparagus kiusianus | reverse complement strand
TCTTAGATTTATTTTCATGCTTAATAGAGTAGATTTACTTTCATGTCTTTACTTTCTTACTTTAAATTCTTGAATTTATTTCTTACAATTTATTTTATAGTTTAGAGTTTATTTACTTGCACTATTCGTCTTGAGGCTAGAACTCTCTCGGGATTAGTTTTTATTTTTGTTTATTTTTCTTTTCTTTGACTCGTCTTGAGGTTAGAAACCTCTAGGGAATTGCCTTTTTTTTTAAAAGATGTGGAACTAATACTTGTGAGAAATCTAGAAATTGCATGAAACTAGCTAGTGCATTCAATTCTAGATTTCTTATATCTCTAATTGAATTATCCATCTTTTACTTCTTTATTTTCCTCTTTATTCTTGACTTTTCTCTCATGTGTTTCTTAATTTTATTTCCTTCATATTTTTTTCTTCCCTTTTGTTACTTTTGCTTACATTTACACTTTATCACATCCACTCTTTACCTCTCCACTCTCAATCTCATTTTGTTTTTATTTACATACAATCACTCACTCTCTCTATATCTCCATAATGACATTCATCACTCCTAATTGTCACACACACAATATAAGAACTGATTTAAATTTTCTACTATAAACACCTTCCTCGTGGGATAAACAACTTCTTATATTATATCTTGATTGATTGTGCACTTGGCACTCTAAAGGTATACTTTTATGCCCCCGTCAAGTTTTTGGCGTCGTTACCAGGGAAGCTGCTTATAAATAGGAATTTATTTATTTTGGTTCATTAACTTGTGTGTTTTCTTGTGAAGGAACAACTTGGAGATTGAAGATCACGGATTGGAGATCAAGGATTTAAAGATTTGCTTTTGGTAACTCTTCTCTTTAGTATTTTCAATTCCACCCCTTTAGTTAGTCTCATAATTACCTACAATTAGGATCTAAAAAGAAAAAAAATATTTTAGTTTTTGTCAACCATAATAAAATTCACCCTCCACTTGGACATTTACTAAAAATATTATAAATTCAAATAATATCTCCCTTTCTCACATTTGTTTGATTACTAACCTTAATTAAAAAATAATAATAAGATTTTTCTTTTACCATCTGTTTGGCTCAAAAGTTACCTTTTTCATTGCTAAACTCATTACAACTTCAGTCGTTACAATAAGTTCAAAAAAGTAAAAGTTGATCTTTTTTATAAAATCTCCTTACACATTGAAAAATAAAAGATTATAACTTTATCAAACAATACACATATCCTATTTATAAGTCTTTGTTTGCATGGGATCTTTGCATGTGTTAGGGACGTCAATATCCGTGGATCGTCACGGATCAGATCCGGTTGGCAGATTGATTATCAGAGCTTTTACTTCACAAAGGAAGTAATCGCTGAAGTAAATGATCTCGACCAAGTGGATCACTACTCTTCTCGATATCAAGTCCAAGCCTGATCTCAAGGAATACTGGAACAGGGCCTCAGATCCTTCAAATACCTTCCTCTTTATGTTGAAGTTCACCAGAAATCTGCTAGCCCCTCTGGAATTTCGTGCTTCCACCATTGCAATTCAGCAGCACCTCATCCACTTTGATTAGTTTCGCCCCACCCCGCCCCTCCCCTATCTGAAAGAAGGCCCTAGGCTTATATTTATAGGGCTTCGGATATAGAGTATTTAGATAAGAATGAATGATTTGGCCATATCTTCAGTTGACAATAGCCTAACCACGTATCAAAGCAGTTGGGACACTTTAGAATAAAGAAATCCCGGTGAAACCATCCGAAAACGCGTTTTGGAAAGTCGATGTGTGCGTCAGGTCCTGGTGACCCGACCCTGTACATGGGTCACCTCGTGGCAAGCCTCTTTGGAGTGTTTTGGCATTTTCTGACTTTTCCAGACTTATATTTTTCGCCGTTTTGCATCTTTTGTCATTTAGTTGACTTGTACGCTTTGCTGACTTGCTTCATGCGCTCGTTAGCTTCTTTACGGCCTTAGATGAACCCATTTGGACTTAGATAATAACGTTCATCGTCTTCACTTCGTCTCGAACTGTATTCGAACACCTATAGGCATTTTTAGACGCCTACAAATACCCTCTCTAAAGTATTTCAGACTTTTTCTTTTATGGAGGAGTCTAGAATTCTTTAGATAAGATAGGCTCTGACTTCAACCTCTTTAATATTTTATCGAGGAGATCGTATAGAAGGACCTGTGAATTGTTTCAATTCTTGTCTTCTTTAGCCTTCAGTCTATTTAGTATTTTATCGAATAGATAAAGTTCTTTCGGCGCTACGTTTATCGTCTGACTATTATCGAAGTCTTAAACTGAAGTTGGTGTGTAAGTTTCTGAACTTAGCATGTGTCATTGAGTTGACTTTGAACTGATCATCTTTGTCGAAAGTTTGTATCTGAATGTGATTGAATTCCCTAGAATCATCCTTTGACCTAGAATTTTTTCCTTAACCTTATTTTGGTAAAATTTTCGATTCGTTGACCGGCATCGACCTTTACTATAATGCGTTGTCTGACGTTGACTTTCATTACAATGTGTTGACTGACGTTGACCTTTACTATAACACATTGATCGGTGATAATATAGTTTATACTCGTACGTTTGCTAGAGTCTACACAGTTTAAGCTCTTAAAGTGTTAGAGTATGGCGGTCCCAAGTGTCGGGCTGTAGGACTAACTATTAAAGTTGTTTCGTCTACAAGTACGGATATTATCCCAAAATTGTTGGATGCTCAAGTTACGAGACCAACTAATGAAGCTGATGTATCAGTGACTTTCACATATATAGGATTTTTAGCAAACACTCAGCCATCAACAGATTTGATGAGCCTTTACCGACTACCGTTTGAGTCGGGCTAGCATGTGAATTATTTAAACCCCTTTTCATATGTAGCGTTGTGCTAAGAGAGTTAACTCTCTCAGTGCTACGATATCGAATTCGTAGACTTCACCATTGTTACGGGAATAGGCTACCCGACAGCATGGATCAGATGCAGACTTATCTCTATTTAAGAATCGAGATAAAGTCCCCCAGGATAAATTCTGATGTTTTTTTCACACGACGAAAGACTAAACCGGCAACGCGTGTTAGGCGCTGACTTATTCCTACTTAGGATTCGATATAAAATTCCCCATGTGAACGAAGCACTGATTTTGGCTTTATGAATAATAATTTGCCATAATATCAAATATGTGGGCTTTTGTTCTTTTTACAGTCAATAACTAACCGGCAATGCGTATTAAGTACTAACTTATCCATACTTAGGCTTCAGGATAAAATTCCCCAGACTTGTATTTTGTTGTCTTTTTTACTCGATGAAAGACTAAACCGGTAATGTGTGTTAGACGTTTACTTATCCCTACTTAGACTTCAGGATAAAATTCCCCAGACTTAGATTCTAGTATCTTTTATACTTGACGAAAGACTAAACAGGTAACACGTGTTAGACATTGTCTTATCCCTACTTAGGCTTCGGGATAAAATTACTCATGCATGTGAAGCACGGATTTTGGGAGTTGAAAAAAGTGGTGTCTTCTCTTGGGTCGAAGACAAACCTGAAACTAGAAAGGAAGAATTTTATATTCTATCTCCAGTCGCAAAAGAAACTCAAAGTGGGATCTCCACTTCGAGAATCAAAAAATATTCGGATAACCCTAACTGTCAGAAGGTTTGATCACCAAATATGAAGATGGATTTCTTGTTTATCAGGATGGAACCTTAGTTTTGGCCCTAATTGTAGGAATGTTTGACCAAGTAGAAGGTTTGAGATGACCCTAACTATAGAAAGGTTTGATCACTTGATTTGAAAGTAGACCTCTAGTTCATGAAAGAAATCGAGAGGAGATTTTGACTGTGGCCCTAACTATAGGAAGGTTTGACCGAGTAGGGGTTTGAAACAATCCTAACTTTTATAGGTTTGATTGATCAACTTGAAAGTGGACCTCTCGTTCATGAAAGGAATCGAGAGTAGATTTTGGTTGTGATCCTAACTGTAGGAAGGTTTGACCGAGATAAACAGTAGGAGTGGGAGTACAATCACAGTGGGAGTGTTGACTTGTACAAATCACTCAGTAGGGGTTCTTGGGGTCAAGTGATAAGGGGTTCTTGGTATTAAGTGATAAGGACTTAACACAAAGGGGTTTGACAATTGTTAAAGATTAGCAGACTAAAATTCCAAGCATTATATCTGGACTCTAACAATGAGAGTGTTGAGTGCACAGACACAGCGGGAGTTTGAGTGGATTAAACCAGGAAGAATTTTAGTGGACCCCGTTAATTAATTTGATCAGTAAGGGATTTTGTAGTGAAAGATTATGAATCATCAAACACCGGTGGGAGTTTTTTGTGAGGGAAGATTGATCCAACGAAGTGATCAAATCTCGTCTCAGTAAAAGAGTGTTTGAAAGTTGGTGAAATTGATCTCGGCAATTGGATGTGTTTTACTTGGAAGCATTCAGAGTCCAAGTGGGAGTTTCTTATTCATCACTTTTTTATAGTGACCGGGTTATCCCTAATAATACACTATATAGCATTCTTCCGGGAACTTCCTGTTACATGAATTATCCACCCCCAGCTTTATTTGCAAAATTGGGTCTAACATTGTACTTAGTTGCATGATCGGGTTATCCTTAAGAATATTATGTATAAAATTCTCCAGGAACTTCCCGTCAAAGGTAGGAAACAGTTTAGACTCATATACCTATTAGAGTATTACAGAGAAGCAGTTTAACCTCTTATACTCATTGGAGGATTGAGAAGCAGTTTATACTCGTATACTATTCGGAATCATGGGAGAGGCAGTTTATACTCTTATACTCATCGAAGTCATGGGAGAAGCAGTTTATACTCTTATACTCATCGGAGTCTACCATTCTCATTCGGCTTATTTCACCCGTTATGAGACCGGTGTCAACCAAGGCTTGAATGCTGTTCTTGAGAGTGAAGCAAACCTTGGTGGAATGAAGTATCCTCCTGTAGTACGCATAGTACTTTAGATCCGAACTGTTGTTAGCTTCTTCCTAATTCGTAATAGGTGGGAGCTTGATCTTATTATTTTCAAGGAGGGATTTAAAAATGGCCGTAAAATCTTCTTCCTTAAAGGAGTACTTTTTTTGGAGTCTTGATTCCGAAGTCTTTCATTGTCTCCGGGGTTGTTACTGTGATGTCTGATTAACATCAACAGCTACTGTAGGTGCCTTCCCATTACCACAGGAAATGAAGTTTGAGTTCGGATGGTTAGCCGTCAGTTGGCTTCTCTCGACAGCTGGATTGGCACCGTTACAACGACTGGATTCACCGATTTGTTCTAACAAAGCTTGGATCTTTTGGTCAAACTCTTCCCTTACTCGTAGCATAGCTATGTCCATTTCAAACTTGAATGCTTCTTTCTGATTGGCAAGAGCATCCTCGATAAATTTGGCCATTTGCTCGGTGTTAATCATAAATGCCTAGCGGGATTGTACTGGGCTGGATATCGTATTGTCAAAAATGACTGCAGAGTTAGCATCTGATGCTTTATCATCCAAGGATAGTCCTCTATTCATCCTCTGATGGTCCCTTTTTCTAATATTTCCTAATCACAACCAGGTTAGATGATGCGATATAAGGGGGTCAGAACTTGAAGGTCGAGTCGACTTTCCCTTATCAGCCATATTAATTGTGACTTCTGGAAGTTCGTCATCTTGAACGGTTGATCATTCTTGCGAAAATGCCTTGGCTTGGTTTTCGACACTTCAGAGGAACGCCTTTGGAATACCAAGACCCTTTGTGAAGTGGTCTTGGGGCAGCTACACGCTGATAATATTGTCCTACTAAGTTTGGTACACGGACAGTGAGAGTCTGCTTCCCGGGTACTTCTATTTTGAGATTTATTCGTACCCCCGGGCTGATAGTACAACTCATCGACATAATTGCTAGAGCAACCTATCGTGTGCTGGTACAACTTCTCAGGTATAATGTTATCATAGTCAAAAGAACTCGTTTGCCTCTAAGGATACAACGCCTTGTTGGTGTTCTCAAGAGTCGCACGTTTGGAACAATGCTTTCAAGAATATAGGACCTTAACGGGCTTTTGGATTTTGACTCACCGTCTGAGGCGGCCTGTTATAGGAGTTTTCCCATCATAGGAAGGCTCTGACTTGTTGTGAGGGCGTGTGCAACCCCCAGCTCAATGAGTTACTCGGGGTTCAGTCACCAGAACCAAACGTTCTTTAACCGAAACTTTGTCTCGATCCTCATGCAAAAGATCAAGGTGATCTATCAGCATTTTCTTACATTTGGACAAGTCCACACTACCGCAAGGCTTCACTGGGTATGAAGGATAAATTGGAATAGTGTGGAACTCATCGGAGTCAGAAAAATAGGCGCGGGACACCTCCTGGCTTGGCCTTGGCACGGGTCACCTCGGGGTGACCCACCATTGGCCGAGTAAGCTCTGGGTGACCCGCTAATAGTCGGGTCTCCTCGGGGTAACCCACAAAAGGCTGGGTCACCTCTGGGTGACTCACAGGCGGCCGGGTCACCTCTGGGTGACCCGCGTTCTGCGATCTTTTTGGTCGTTATTTTGGACTTTGGGCTCCATATTTGATGTAGTCTTCATGATTTCTTGTCCACTTCTTCCTTCTGCATCTTTTGTGCCCTTTGCACACGAATTCGTGCGTGCACAAGTAGTACGTGGTATTTGTGGATACGCTCCTCAAGAGTTAAATGGGTCCTGTTGACTCGGATCCATTTATTTGTTGCTGGTTTAGAGGAGGGGTCGTTTGCTTGTTATTAGGGCACTTGGCACCTTCTGAGTTTCAGATCCACCTTATAGCAGATCCCGTCAATAGGCTCCAAAGCCTTGGTAAATTAGCACGCGAGGTGTTGACGCTGCCTTTAGAGAGTTCTCTTCGATAAAGTGGGTGCGCTTCCAGTGATTATCTCCTTGATTGAGGAGGAGTCCAAGTCTGCAGATCAAGCCTTGTTGGAGGACGGAGGGGCGTTGCAAGGTGAGATTGTAGCAGCAAGTGGGGCCTTGATCTTCCTACGCTTGCGAGGGGCAGAGGATCGGGAGAAGAAGGATGACAAATATTCCTCAAATTTCTGTTGGTCAAACTCGTACTTAATCTCTTCATCAACCACGATCCGGATCTGAGATTGTGACACGTCAGCATCTGTAGAGAAGCTATTAGCTCCCACTGTAGTCGCTAGCATGTTTGGTTCGAAAATTGCCTTTTTTATTGCTTAACTTATTATAACTTTAATCGTTACAATAAGTTCTAAAAAAGTAAAAGTTGATCTTTTTATAAGATCTCCTTACACAATAAAAATAAAAGATTATAACTTTGTCAAACAACACATAAATCCTATTTATTAGTATCTGTTTGTATGGGATCTTTGCCTGTGTCGGGGATAATAATATCCGTGGACCGTCGTGGATCAGATCCGGTTGACAGATTGATTATCAGAGCTTTCACTTCACAAAAGAAGTAATCACTGAAGTAAATGATCTCGACCAAGCAAGATCACTACTCTTCTCGAGATCAAGTCCAGGCCTGATCTCAAGGAATACTGGAACGAGTCCTCAGATCCTTCGAATAGCTTCCTCTTTATATTGAAGTTCGCTAGAATTTTGCTAGCCCCTTTGGAATTTCATGCTTCCTCCTCTGTAATTCGATATCACCTCAACCTCTTTGATTAAATTCGCCCCCTCCCAATCTGAAAGAAGACCCTAGGCTTGTATTTATAGGGCTCAGATGTAGGGTATTTGGATAAAAATAAATGATTTGGCCATATCTTAAGTTGACAATGACCTAACCACATGTCAAAGTAATTGGGACACTTTGGAACGAAGAAATCCCAAAGAAACCACCCGAAAACGTGTTTTGGGAAGTCGGTGCACGCGTCAGGTCCTAGTGCCTGACCCTGTGAGGGTCACTTCGTGGTGACCCGCACGAGCACGGGTCACCTCGTGGTGCCCTTCCCGTACGTCGGTTAGCACCTGGTGACCCGGCCTTATGCGGGTCACTTTGTGGTGACCCGTACAGGCGTGGGTCACCTAGTGGTGACCCGCCTGTGCGCAGGTCAGCACCTAGTGACCCACGCGTACGCGGGTCAACTTATGGTGACCCGCATGGGCATGGGTCACATTAGAGTGACTCAACCGTGCGAGCCTCTTTGGAGTGTTTTGGTGTTTTTTTAACTTTTTTGAACTTGTATTTTTTGCTGTTTTGCTTCTTTTATCATTTAGTTGACTTGTATGCTTTTCTGACTTTCTTCATACGCTCGTTAGCTTCTTTACGACCTTGGAGGATCCCATTTGGACTTAAATAATGACGTTCATCATCTTCTCTTCATCTTGAGCTGTATTCAGACACCTATAAGCATTTTTAGATGCTTACACCATCATTTTGTAGTTGCTTTTAATTCATATGGTTACATTGCATATAATAGTAGGAATTCACCAAAATGATTTGAGCATCTTGATTTGACATACACTTGAAAACATTCTTAAGGACAAAGAACCTCTAATATAGAGGAATGTACTCTCTTAGGAATATCATCTCTTAGGTTGTCACAACTGTCTTTGTCCGTCCTATGTTTCAGAGGAATGTCCTCTCTTAGGAAACAATCAACCACTAGGATAGGTTAACGCTGCATTCCAGCATTCTGTGAATGTTCTATTTTTTCCAACCTAAAATTGAGGTTGGACAAATCACCCTAACTTTGCATGGAATTAGGGAATCTACTCTAAAAATCAAAACATCACTCCCTCTTTAAGCCAAGAATTTCCTAGGGAAACCCAGTTCCTTTTAGTTCTCAACCTAGTTTTCAACAACCAAATCTATCATATTCAAATTAGTCTCCTATCATCAATTTGTAAATCATATCCCTCCAAATCTGGATCATGATAAACGTCTTAATATTTTGGAAAGAGGTTTGGAAACCATAATCAAGGCCTCTATACAAACAACAAATATGTTGACTCAAATATCGAACACTTTAAATTTCTTTATGCAATCAACTGGACATATACTCAACTCCAACATTCAAGCCATAGCTATGTTGGAAACCCAACTTGGTTAACTAGCTAGTGCCAAGAGTGATAGAGAGAAAAAATTCGAGTTAACCCGTGGTCAACCCTAAGGACACAAGATTTAGTTCATCCTACGAAGCTCAAGTAAATGTAATCCATTCACTACGGTCAGGAAAACATGTCGATAATCAAGTTAGAACACCTTCAAGTCAAACTCGTGAACCAGAACAACTTTATTCTCCTTCTAATAACTCTATTTAGAAATCACCCATTTCTGATAACTAAGACCCAGAACTTGAGCCTAATTTTGATAAGTATAAACCAGTTGCTCCCTTCCCAGATAGACTCAGGCCTAGAAAACACTCCCCTCAGGAAAAGAATATTCTAGAAACTTTCAAGCAGGTTAAGGTTAATATTCCTCTCTTAGATGTAATTGAACAAATCCCTTCTTATATAAATTTTTTAAAAAAATGTGCACTAAGAAGAGAAGAATAAACGTTCCAAAGAAAGTCTTTTTGACTGCCAATATCAGTAATATGCTCTCGAAGCCCATACATTTTAAATATAAAGATCTAGGTTGTCCCATCATTTCATGTGTTATTGGTAATACCTAAATTAACAATACACTTTTAAACATAAGGGCTAGTGTTAATTTCCTTCCTTATTTAGTCTACCAGCAACTAGGTGTAGGTGAACTAAAACCAACCAGATGCACGTCGCAATTAGCTAATAGATCTGTCAAAGTCCATATGGGTGAGATAGTGAATATTCTGATTAAGGTTGGGGATTTTATTTTTCCAGTGGATTTAGTGGTCTTGGAAACACAGCCTGTTTTCAATCCCAAAGGATAAATACTTGTCATCATAGGAAGATCGTTCTTAGTCACTTCTAATGCTCTCATCAACTGTAGAACTGGTCAAATAAAGTTGTCTTTTAGGAATTTAAATGCTAATCTTAATATTTTCAATCCAGGGGACCAATCAAAAGAACAACCTCTAGAAAAAAAATTACATTATGGAAAAACCAATAGAAGAATAAGAGAATGAGTCAGACATTAGTTTTGAGAAAACCATTAGTGAAGAGCTGGAGATAATAGAAAAATTAGATTAGGTATTTCAGAATGAGGAAACTGTGTTAAATACACGCTTCTTTAACCTAACTTTTGAAGAACTCTTTGTTGATGAACTTAGATTCTTGGAAAATAAACAACCACCTAATTTTCATACATCAAACATGAATCTTAGGGTTGAGTAAACTTTTATAGAAGAATTGGTTGTTAGAGGATAAATCTTCATAGATAAAGAAACTAACTTCAATAAGAAATTAAAAGTAAATGACACTAGTGTTACCTACATTCAAATACTATAAAAATTATTGAAACCTTTGGAGAATACAGAAATTTAAACACATCATTGATTATATCAATTTGGATTTCTTTAAAATTCGGGGTAGAATGTTTAGTAATAAGGTAGAATTTAATATAGAGTATGAACTTTTCATGTTGAATCTTTCATTCTAAATTTTTGTGTTTTATCTCGTAAAAATAAAAAGAATTTATTCTTCTCTCATTTGAGAGTTTATTGATCTTTTATAGGAATATA
>BQKN01005654.1:0-13351 GCA_022839385.1 Asparagus kiusianus | reverse complement strand
ATGATTACTATATATATTTTTATTATGAATAGTTATAACTTTACTTATGATTATCAAATATTTTATTATTAGAAGTTTTAAATATAGCTAGATTTAATTTGATGATAACTCTTCGGTGAAAATAAGATCATATGCCCACATGCCATCTTTTGATAAAATAAAATAACATGTGAATATTTATGATATAACACATATTACTTTTTTGTTCCTTTAAGAATGACATATGTTAGTTTTCTGTGTCTCGGTTATTTCTCATTATATATAAAAATGGATATAGCTTTTGATAAACTTTTAATTGGAAATGCTAAACATACTATAAAGATTGTATTACTTTTGTATTACCACTAACAATGTGTGAGTCATAATAGACCACACTCATTTGTTTGTGATAGTACAAAAATTTTATAGCATTTATCGCTATTCTTTTTAATTGCAATGGGTCATGCCGGCTAGGTTGATAAATGACAATTTATATGTTTCTTTTTAGCATTAGGATCCTACGGGAATCCTTTTAAATATTTGGATCAGATCAGAGTTCCATATTTGGATTCTTATCACTAAGCAAGCTGAATAATTTTTAATGCGTAATTGATCAATGTCACATTTGGAGCAAAATAAGATTCACGTCATTTAGATCTAACAATATTTTATGTTGATCATTAGCTACCTAACTTCCTCGTCCGTTATCATGATTTGGGGCAGACAGTACTGGCAATCAATATCGCGCATAACACTGGCAGAATACAATTGGACGAACACTTGAGAGGTGTCTTACATTGGTTATTAACTCTAAGGAAGAAAGAACGAGTAAACATAAGCAATGAATTTATGGTGCCTTTGACGTCTATCACATCATAGATGGTGCCTTGGTCATCTACAGTTATTGTAGAATTGGAGGCGAAGACGACGGAGCTCAGGAAAATTGAAATAGAAAATGTTTTGGGTGTTTCATGGTCGATCGCGGTGACGCTACGGTCGACCGCGAACGTGCACAAACACAATAAAGTTTCTAGATTTTTTGCGGTCGACCGCGAGTGGTGCGGCGGTCGACCGTGAGACCCTGTAGTGCATTTTTTATTTCTGTCGTTTGCCACGGTCGACCACAACTGGCGCGACGGTCGACCTCGATGCGGTTTTGGGCATGAGCTTGGTTTCCTGCACTGTTTGGGTTTCCTGCACTGTTTGGGTTTCCTGTTTTATATAAATAGGAACACGATTTGTTTAGGGTTTATCGGATCATATTGATCACTTTTGGGATAGCTTGAAGGAGAGTTTTGAGCACAAAAAAGAGAATTCTTTTCTGAGCAAATTGTTTGAGGGTTTTGTGAGAGATAAGAGAGTTTTGTTTGAGAGGTTAGTTTGAGTGATTTTGTAATTTCTATTTTGTACTCTCTTTCTCTATAGTGAAAACCCCTCTCCTTCTTCCCCTATGGACGTAGGCAATTTGCCGAACTAAACTTTATGTTTGAGTTTGTGCCATTATTGTTTGATTTGAGTTACCTTCTCTCTCGGTGTTTGGTTTGGTTCCTCGGCGCACAACAAGTGGCTTCCGCGCACAACAAGTGGTATCAGAGCCCAACAAGTGGTATTATAGCTCGGGCTACGCTTGGGCTATTTGGAGGAGTAGATCACTTTAGAAGTTCGGATAGGGCTTCGTTCGGAGTTAAAGGTGGGATATTTTTGGTAAAAAATTCTATATTTTCTTAGTTTGGATCTATTCTTTAGTTTATTCCGTACTGGTTGTTGGTGTGTTGAGAAAGATGATTGGGAAAAAAGGTACCTCGGGTGTTAAGGGTGGTGCTTCTGGCGTGAAGACTATTCAAAATTTGAATATCCACTCTACGAAGATAGATGTGGAGAAGTTTAACGGCACAAACAATTTTGGATTATGGAGATATGAGGTTTTGGATGCGCTGAACGCGTAAAAGTTAGAAGATACTTTGGATTTGGATGACAAGCTAGATGATATTGATGAGAAGGTTTAGAAGAAGATGAACAGAATGGCGTGTGGTGTGATTAGGTCCTGTTTGACTCAAGACTTAAAGTATAATGTGATGAATGAAACTTTCGCTAAGAAGATTTGGGAGACCCTTGAGAGCAAGTATATGACCAAGAGTGTGGAAAATCTCTTACATTTGAAGAGTAGGTTTTATCGCTTCCAATTGAAGAAGTAAACCTCCATTGGTGATCACATAAACCACTACACGAAGCTTCTTGCGGATTTGACGAATGTGGATATTATGATAGAGGATGAGGACAATGCTTTGTTATTGTTGAGTTCATTACCAGATGAGGAATATAAGACATTTGTTCTTACCCTAATTAATGGGAAGGCGTCCCTTTCGTATAGTGAGGTCACCGCTGTACTTGTGAATTATCAGCTTCGAAAGAAAAATAAGGAGTCTACAAGTGACACAACAACAGAGGCATTGATCGCAAGAGGGAAGAATCCAAACCGGAAGAATGGAAAATCACAATCTAGAGTAGGGCATCCTACAGTTGATAAAGATCAGTGTGCTTGGTGTAAAGAGACTGGTCATTGGAAGAAAGATTGTCCAAAGCTCAGTGATTGGATAAAGAATAAGCAGAAGGAAACATGGAAGCAATCATCATCATAAGCGAACATCATTATATCGGATTGTAATCTTTCTGACTCATCTGTTTATTCTATTTCTATCAGTCCCACAGGTTACTATTCGGAGGAATCCGAGTAGATGTTGGATAGTGATGCAACCTATCATGTGTGCCCTAGAAGGGAATGATTTGCCAGTTTTGAGAAGCTGGAGAATGGTGTGGTGGACATGGGTGACAACCGTGCATGTCAAATCCTTGGGATAGAAAGAATTCGTATTAAGGTGTATGACGGGATAGTTAGAGAGTTACATAGTGTGAGATATGTTCCTTCTTTGAGGAAGAACTTGATCTCGATTGGAGCTTTGGTTGGAGAGGGTTTTAGAGTTCGTATCGAGAACATGATTCTCAAGATTGTGGAAGACTCTCGTATTTTGATAAAGAACGTCAGGAAGAATAACATGTACTACTTGATTGGGAATACAGTGATAGGTGGAGAGCTGACGATTTCTATTAATTCGAGTAGAGTGTAACATTTAAGGCTTGGTCATTCTAGTATTAATTTGGAAAAGGGTCCATCGACCTGCAATTTAAAGTCCAGTGAACATTTTGATGTGAGCAAGAAGACCGATGTTAATTTTAGCATCTCTATTCACCACACGAAGGGTCTTTTCGATGGAGTTCACGTGGGCATTTAGGGGCCTTCCAAGGAGGCATCATTAGGAGGTAATAGATGATTGGTTTTCTTTGTTGGTGGCTGTTCTAAGCATGTTTGGGTTGCAACCAAATCCCGATTGGATAAAGTCACAGTAGTCTCCAACAGATTGAAGAAGTGTGAGATTAGCAGAAAAGTGAAGGTACTTCATTTTGATTTTGGTGGGAGGTACAAGAAGAACCTATTTCTGCATTTGAACCGAGCTTACGACATTTTGAGATACTTCGGTGGAATAGAAATCTTGGGACAACGAGATGAGATGGCAGATTTGGTGAGCTGTTCCTTGCTGGAGGAGGATCGGCGTTTGATGTCAAGCATTGATTCTGGTGTTGAGGCTTCGATATATTTGGGTTATCTTGGTCATAGGTTGTCGACTGCTGCGATTGGAGATAAAACTCCATTAGATGTTTGGTCTGATAGTGTCACTTCGGTTGAGGCTTCAATGAGGGAGCTAATTGACTCTCAGCAGGTGGAGAATTTTAGACAGACCTTAGATATATCGTAGTGGGTGGAGAGTGATGCTACTCCACATTGGGTGGAGATTACTCCAATACTCCAGATCATACTGCATCGTTTGGGATTCCAGCTGATGTGACACAATTAGGGGATCATTTGAATTTGGGTGCAGATGATGAGTTGGTTGATTTGAATGTAGTTGGTGGATATAATTTGGATACAGCTATTGGTTCACCTCAGGTAGAGGTATTTGATTTGTTTCACTTTGGGGCCATTTGGAGAGCTATCAGCCGCATATTTGTTGGTGAAGAGTTGATAACTTTTCTATTTGATTGAGGGCATTTGGAGGTTATTTGGGGAACTGCGTGAAGACTTGATTCCTTGGGCAAAAGAATACGTAGGCAGCCAGCTTTGATGCAGCCGATTTGATGGGTAGATACCAACGTTTTGGAAGTGTTCACATTCTTATTTGGGTCTTGACTTGTTGTGGATGGAGTCCATTATCGTGATTTCGTTTCACTTCGTATTTGACGCAACAAGTGGGACATTTGATTTGGTTGGTGTCGGCTCAGTTTTGGGCAAACTTCACCGAGATGGAGAATTGTAGAATTGGAGATGAAGGTGACGTAGCTCAGGAAAATTGAAGCAGAAAATGTTTTGGATGCTTCACGGTCGACCGCGAATGGCACTACGGTCGATCGCGAACGTGCACGAACACATGAAAGTCCCTAGACTTTTTTCAGTCGATCGTGAGTGGTGCGGCGGTCGATTGCGAGACCCTGTAGTGCATTTTTTATTTCTGTCATTTGCCACGATCGACCACGACTGGCACGACGGTCGACCTCGATGCGGTTTTGGGCCTGGGCTTGGTTTCCTGTACTGTTTGGATTTCCTATTTTATATAAATAGGAACACGATTTGTTTAGGGTTTATTAGATCATATTGATCACTTTTGGGGTAGCTTGAAGGAGAGTTTTGAGCGTAGAAAAGAAAGTTTTTTCTGAGCAAATTGTTTAAGGGTTCTGTGAGATAAGAGGGGTTTGTTTGAGAGATTAGTTTGAGTGATCTTGTGATATCTATTTTGTACTCTCTTTCTCTATAGTGAAAACCCCTACCATTCTTGCTCCGTGGATGTAGGCAATTTGCCGAACCATGTTAAACTTTGTGTTTGAGTTTGTGCCATTATTGTTTGATTTGAGTTACATTCTCTCTCGGTGTTTGGTTTGGTTCATCGGCGCACAATAAGTAGTATCAGAGCTCAACAGTTATCAGGTCAAAAATAGCACAGACTTAGATGGTTCTCATAAGCATCTAAGGGGCTGTTTGGTTCATTTCCTATAAACCTAAGTTTTGGAGAATACTCATGGGAAATAGGTTTCACAACATATTTTCATGTTTTCAAGCCTATTTCGTGACTTTTGGGAGGAAATGAGCTTCCTTAAATTTGGGACCCATGTCATTATTATCTTACTAGTGGGTGAGTCTCACATGCACAACATTTCTTTTTCTCCTCTCTCAACTAAACACAAGAAAAAAAAATCAAACACCTTCACATGAGTGTTTTGATTTTCTTTTCTTAGTTTCTTAGCTAACCAAGTAACCCCTAGTACTCCTTGGAATCAGAGAGCACCAACTTAGGTGGTGAAACTAATGCGTAACATTGACGCTGATTAGGAAAAATAAGAAATGAGAACTTGCAAGAAAAGAGTGATTTGTATCCTTCCTTAAGGTTAGTAAAGATCTCTTCCCTTTTCGCACGAACATAGACTCATTAACCACGCAAAATCTCGTTTTTTCTGTGTTTTTTTGATTCAATTGTTTGTTTTTTAGTTCATCATAAAGCTTTTCCCGCACTTAATCCTCACAACTGTATCAGAACAGT
Organism: Asparagus kiusianus; assembly: GCA_022839385.1. Lineage (NCBI taxonomy): Eukaryota > Viridiplantae > Streptophyta > Magnoliopsida > Asparagales > Asparagaceae > Asparagus > Asparagus kiusianus. Next base: position 7,727 of record BQKN01005654.1, on the reverse strand, counting down.
GTCGATTGTGAAGGTAAATCATAATGCTTCCTAGTACAAGACATACAAATTGCACAACGTATGGAGCTAGAAAATTAAACAAAACAAGTTGAAAAGCGACAATATGCTCTCTTAAGCCCGATTTAGATAATTTATATGTTAAGAGTCAATAAATTTCTATTTATTAAATCATATTTGTTTATTATATAGGGAATAACTGCTAAATTTTTGGTCAAAATCACTTTCCAAAAAATGAGTTTTCAAACTATATATTTATTAATTACTAGTATTTTTTAGAAATCTTTAGTAGCGTAGCGGAAAGTTAAAGTTTTGGTGTTTCAAATGGTCATGTGTTCGAGGTGGCAAGACGAGAATTGTTTTTCTAATTAATCCCACATAAGTTCTTGTGGGCCGTGGGCTCGTGGGCTGTGAGTCGTGGGCTTATAGGTCGTGGTCGTGGGCTCGTGGGCTTGTGGGCCAATGGGTCGTGGATAGGGGCTAATCGGGCTGATGCGCTAAGTGGCGCTTTGTAAGGCATACTTTGCACTTCACACGGAGGCATCGGGGCTAGGTGGCGCCACATTGGCTGCCACTGTGACCGCCACAAAGGCTGCCTCGTAGCATGAGAAAGCGACCCTCGCGTTCGCACGAGAGTATGATCCTCATGTTCGCACGAGGGTGTGACCCTCACGTTCGCGAGAGGGAATGCGACCCTCGCGTTTGCGAGGCTAGACGCGACCCTCGCGTTGGGTAGAAACACGACCCTCGCGTACAGACATTTCTACATGCAGCAATTAAAATTGCATGTAGCAGTTACAACAATTAAGTCATTTGCTATTACAATCATAGTTGTCATTATGATTTGTAACAGTCAAAAGACCCTTAAGCTTAGAGGACTATAGATAGAGCCCCTTGGAGCAGCTCTAAAAGATACAAAAAATATATTAAAGTGTTTAAGTTGTTGTGCTACTACTATAGAGTTTGAAAGCATACAAGCTTTAGTCTGTACCCGAAGGAATAGAGCCCTGAACCGATAGGTTATTACAGATCGAAAGATCTTTGTCTTAACCAAAAGATTTTTGAACCGAAAGGTTTTAACAGATCACGGAGAACTTTGCCTGAACTGAAAGGTTTTGAACTAAAAGGTTAACAGATCGAGGAGATCTTTGCCTTGACCAAAGGGTCTTATAGATCAAGGAGATCTTAACAGTACTTGGTCGGTGTACACCAGTGTACTATACTGTTATTTTTAAAAATAGTTTGGCCTTGGGATCCTTACACTGGAGTAGGCGAAATATTGTTTTAAGCATAATATTTCATAAACGCACAGTAGCTAAACTTAAAAAAATTTAAAATATAGCACTTCAACTCTCTAACAGATTTATCTATTTTACTTCAGATTTAGCCACATGCGCCAACAATCTTAAAGTAATAATTTTTGATCTACCATGGATCTTGTGACGATGTGGAGTGTCTTAAGTTAGAGTTGACGGATCCAACTTCAACTCATGGTGTTAGAAAGTAATCTTCGGGATGCAACTCCTAAAAATCTATTATGTGGTTTCTGAGGAGAAACCCGAACCTTAAGAAGATTCTGAGTCTGAAGCCTCTTTGGCTAGAGATGATCACTTATGCAGGAGTTATCTTCTTAACTACCTGGCTAATCATCTAGCAGATGCTTACACTAACAAGGCCTATGCAAAAGAAATACGGAATGCTCTGGAGGACCAGTACAAGGATGATGAGAAGTTGTCCAAATCTCACCTCATTGATAACTTTCTAGACTTTAAGTTTGAAGATGACACTGAGATTTTGCCTCAAGTCAAAGAGCTTAAAAAGCTTGTTATGAAGATGAAGGATTAAAAAAATCAATCTTTATCAAACCTTCATTTCTGGTGCAATTATCAACAAGCTTCCTCCATCTTGGATGTTATTCTCCACTGATATTCGGAGAAGGAAAAGGCAGGTGCCTCTGTCTGATTTGAAGAAGTTCATTTGAATCGAGGACGAGATTCGGACTCGTACAAAGACTGAGCTCCTTGCAAAGTAGAAGGCATCTACTAATATGGTGGCTGCTAACTTTGAAAAGACTAGTAGTTCTTCTTCTAAGAAGAAAAAGAAGTCTTTTAACAAAAAATGATATATGTGTATCTTCTTCCTTGCTTTGGGAGCTTAGCGATCCTCATGGGAGCTTAAGGATAGACGATTATCAGAGTAGCTTGAGAATAGAAGCGTGGACAGAGTCGTCGAAAGTGGCAAAAGTAGTCAAAAGCAGGAAAATAGAAGAAATCAGGAAATGGAAGAACAAGCTCTGGCCGATCGACTGAATGGTTAACACCGGTCGACCGACAAGGCCATATCGGTCTACTGATCGATCAATGTCGGTCGATCAAAAACATGCACGCTGTAGGGTCTAAAACCCTCTCTCTATCCGGTCCACTGAACCAAGCAGGCCGGTCGACCGGATCGCATTTCCTGGGTGAATCTAGATTCCTTTTGACACAGATTCCAAGTTCTATTGGGCTTGGTTATTTACGAGATTGCCATCCATGTTATTAGACATATAGATAAGCATTGTTTAGGGTTTCTAAACATCAAAGTGGATTTTAAAGAGAGATTCTAATCAAGAGATTAGGGTTTAGAGAGAATATGGAGATTATTCTTTATTCTAGTAAAATTATGAGGGAGAGATTTTGTAATCTTTTATTCTTCATAATCTAGAGAAGGTATTTTCCTTCGCCACTTTAATTTTTATGTGTTCTTACTGTTATGTTCTTAACCGCGCCTTTGATAATTCTGTAATAAAAAATGCTCGCATGACGACTCGTATTAAAAAGAAGAACCAGAATCCGAAGAACCTGAATGTTCAGCAGAAACAGTTCAAGAAGAGCAACAAATGCTTCAACTGTGTGAAGAGAGGATATTTTGCCAATGACTGTAAATCATCAAAGAAGAGAACAACACACAATGTCAATAAAGTTGACAATTATATGGCTATGCTCTTTCAGGTGACAACTCCCAGCAACATCTCTGGTTGATGGTTACATACACGTTCTACCTGTCATGTCTGTTCCAACAGAGATATGTTCTCTTCTTATGTTATTGCCAAAGAGAATGTATCAATGGCTGATTATTCTATAGTTCATGTTATTAGAACTGGGACTGTGATGTTGACTCTTTCTTCAGGGAAGACTCTCACATTGAAGAATGTGAATCATGTTCCCTCAATTGCCAAAAACATAGTCTCTGAAAGCATGCTATGTGATGCATGTATGAGGCTGGATTTCTAAGGAGGAAAGGTTGAGTTATCATTTAAGAAAATATATTTTGACAGTGCATATCATACTGACAGTATGTATAAGATCAGTACTATTGTATCCAACTCAGTTATAAATAAAATATCATCTTCTGTTTACTCCTCTGTGTTATAGCACAATAGGCTGGGGCATATAAATTATAAAAAACTATTTAGCATGGGGAAGTTAAGATTACTTCCAAAATATGGGGGTAATAAACTTTAAAAGTGTGAAGTTTGCGCGCAAGAGAAGCTGACAAGGAAGCCCTTTCCAAGTGTAACAAGGAGTACCAACCTGTTGGATCTGATTCATTCAGATACTTGTGACTTCAATAGCTTTGTCACTCAAGGTAGCATGAAGTACTTCATCACCTTCATTTATGACCATTCTCGCTTCTGCCATGTCTACCTGCTTAAATCTAAAGAGGAAGCATTCAACAAGTTTGTCGAGTTTCGGACTCGTGTGGAGAAACAACTTGGACTTCAAGTGAAAACACTCATGAGCGACAGAGGAGGAGAGTACTGATCTAAGGAGTCGGAAGCATACTTCAATGAGCATGGAATCATTGCTGAAACCACTGCTCCGTATTCTCTACAATCTAATAAGATTGTAGAAAGGAAAAATTACACATTGACATGGATGGTGAATTCGATGCTAATCATATTTGGTCTACCTACCTGCTATTGGGGAGAGACTTTGCTGATGGCAAACTGGATTTTGAACAGAATATCCTATTCCAAAATTAACAGTACTCCTTATCAGTTATAGTTGGGATATCTAGATCCTTTAGATATTCTTAAAATATGGGGGTGTCTCGCATATGTTTGAGTTTCAGATATCAGAAAGCCTAAGCTCGGAACAAAGACAAACATGTGTGTGTTTCTTAGCTTTGCTGAAGATAGCGATGCTTACATATTCCTGGACCTTGGAACAAACTCCGTCATTGAAGCTCGGGATGCAGAATTCTTTGAGGATAAGTTTATAAAGGATAAATGTTTATTATTCAAAGATATACCAGAGAATGCTGGTACGTCAGATGCACCAGAGGTCATTGAAGCTCAGGATACAGAATTCTCGATCAAGATATACTAGAGAATACTGGTAAGATGCACTAGAGAAGCCAGTTTTGTGAGAAACTAAAAGTGTTAATAATGAAAGAGTTATTGAATCACTTTCCAAGCGTGTCAGGAAACATAAAGATTTTGGAGATGACTTCATCACCTATAAGGTGGACGGAGATTCACAGACTTTCCAAGAAGCAATGCATTCAACATATTCTCTTCTGTGGAAAGAAGCTATAGATGATGAGATTGATTCATTAATCTAAAATCATACTTAGGAGCTGGAAAATATACCTGAAGATGCAAGGCCTATCAGTTACAAGTGGATATTCAAGAAGAAGCTTTATTCTGATGGTACTATTGAGAAGTATAAAGCAAGACTGGTGGTGAAAGAATTCTCTCAGAGAGAAAAAAATAGATTTCTTTGATATCTATGCACCAGTCTGCAAGATCACTACCATTAGAGTGCTTATCATATAGATAACGATGAAAAGGTTTGTCATACATTAGATGGACGTGAAGACTGTCTTTCTCAATGGAGATCTCACAGAAGAGATCTACATGGAGAAACCAGAAGGACTTGATGTCCTAGCTGGTAAAGTTTGTAAACTTGTTAGGTCTCTATATGGACTTAAACATGAACTAAAACTCTGGCATGAGAAGTTCGATGGGGTTGTTTATAACAATACGTATCAAGTCAGTGAATCTGATAAGTGTTCATACATCAAGGTCACTGAAGGAAAGGTGGTGATTATCTGCGTCTATGTGGATGATATGCTTATCATCGGGAGTGATTTGGAGATAGTAATATCTACCAAGAAATTTCTCTCAGCACAGTTCAGCATGAATGACCTTAGAACTGTAGATATGATTCTCAGAATCAATATCATATACTCTGAAGAGGGTATTAGGTTGTCCCAACCTCATTATGTCGAGAGCATGATAAGAAAGTATGGTTACTACGACCTACCAGAATTGTCAGTGTCGTATGATTACAACAAGAAGCTTCGACCGAACACTGGAAGACCAGTAGAGCAGCTAAGGTACTAAAAGATTATTGGGAATTTTCTATACGCAATGAGCTGCACAAGGCCAGACATAGCATTCATTGTAGAAATACTTAGTAGGTTCACAAGTAATCCTGGAAAGCTTCATTTTTAGGATGCTGTTCAGAGATTGATGAGATACTTGAAAGGAACTATAGGTCTGAGCCTATACTACACTGGATATCCAGCTATAATCAAATGCTATTCATATGTGAGCTAGTGCTTAGAACCAGATGAGTGCAGATCTACTGGAGATTTTATCTTCACCATCGGTAGAGCTGTTGTCTCGTGCACAGTCATCGATGGAATCTGAGTTCTTCGCACTCTGTGCTATAGAAGATGAAGCTGAGTGGCTCAGTTATTTTCTTCGAGACCTTCTATTGACAGAATTGTAAGGCACAATTACTATTTATTGTGATAATCAGGCGGCGAGTGCTGTGATAATAAACTCGATGTTTAATGGAAAGAAGCGGACCATTCGTCTGAAGCATGGCTATTTGAGAGAACTTATTTGCCAAGGAGTCATCTTTGTGATTGACCTCCGGTCTTCAGAGAATATAACTGATCTTTCCGCTAAGGGTCTGAAAAAGGATATAGTTGAAAGGATGTCTGTTGGAATGGGTCTCAAGTTTTGTGAGTCTTCCAAATACTTACCATGTACATCAAGTTATTAGTTCAAAGCTTATACTACTAATAATAAGATAATTGGTTCAAAAGTCAAGTAAAATTTGTAAAGTTTGGTGGGTCTTACAAATACTTATCATTTACATCAAGTTATTAGTTCAAATCTTACGCTACTAATAATAAGATGATTGGTTCAAAAGCCAAGTAAGATTTGTAAGTAAAATACTATCATGGTATATAGGATGACTATTAAGTCTTAATAAGTCCAAAGCATTCGAATGCGGGCTGTTGGATAGGTAACATGCCTAAAGGACTCACTGATGATCCTATCATGTAAAGGGGATGACTGTTAAACCTTAATGAGTCCAAAGTATTTCAGATGCGGGGTGTTAAATAGGAAACACGCCTAAAGAACTCACCTAGAATCCTATCATGAGAGAGGATGGCTCTTAAGCCTTAATGAGTTTAAAGCATCACGGATGCAGGATGTTTGATAGAAACATGCCTAAAAAACTCACCTATGCCTAGGTGGAGATTTGGTTGTCTCCTATGATGTATTGTGAAAAGATATCTAGAGCCCTAGCAGAAACCATGACACGCACATGGCCATAAATGTGCAAGGCAAAGGCAAAGGCAAGTGTGGTTCAAATGAAATCTACCACAGATGAGTTTAATCTTGTGTGATCGCTGTATTTTTAGACATGTGCTAGTTCAAGTCTTTGTGACACCATGCATCTATATTTTATTCAGTTGGTCTAAGGGGGATTCAAGTCCTTGCGACATCTACCTTATGCACAACGATTGAAATAACGACACCGTTACATGATACTAGTTTAAAAACGTGTTGGGGATTGTTGGATTTTTTGGTTAAAACTACTTTTCAAAAAAATAAGTTTTCAAACTATGTATTTATTAATTACTGGTATTATTTAGAAATCTTTAGTAGCATAGCAGAAAATTAAAGTTTTAGTCTTTCAAAAGGTCATGTGTTCGAGGCTTGCTAACGACATGCCGAGAATTGTTTTTATTCAATTAATCTCTCATAAGTTTTAGTGGGCCATGGGCTCATGGGCCGTGAATCGTGGGCCCGTGGGCTAATAGGTCGGAGATTGAGGCTAATCGGGCTGAGGCGCTAAGTGACGCTTTGTAAGACGTACTTTACACTTTGTACGGAGGCAGCCCCTTGGAGCAGCTATAAAAGATACGAAAAACACATTGAAGTGTTTAAGCTGTTGTGCTACTGCTGCAAATTTTAAAAGCATGCAAGGTTTAGTCTGTGCCCTAAGGAACAGAGCCCTAAACCAAAATGTTACTACAGATCGAAAGATCTTTGTCTTAACCGAAAGGTTTTAACAGATCAATGACATCTTTGCCTAAACCGAAAGGTTTTAAACCGAAATGTTTAACAGATTGATGGGATCTTTACCTTGACCGAAAGGTCTTATAGATCAAGGAGATCTTGATAGTACTTGGTCGGTGCATACCAATGTACTGTACTACTGTTTCTGAAAGCAGTTTGTCCTTGGGATCCTTGTCGCGCGCCTATGCGGAAGCGTTGCACGCACACACAAGGAACCTATGATCACGAGTAGAAGAGAACCAAACACTTGCACAAACCAAGCCAAATACAACAAATCAATCCAAACACAGAGATATACGTGGTTCGGCAAGTTACCTACGTCCACGGGGAGAGGATGGGGAGATTTCACTAAATCAAGGAG
>BQKN01005652.1:0-10424 GCA_022839385.1 Asparagus kiusianus | reverse complement strand
GGCTTTCTCTTCAAGGTGTGATGTAGGGTGAGGATTTGGCCACCTCACTATCAAGTTCAATTGAAAAACTTGGTACCAAGTTTCTCCATATTTCTCATATATATATACACACACATGTACATGTTCATGTACATGTATATGTATGTATAAGTATATATTAGAAGAAAGAATTGAGGTAAGAATCTTGTAGACTAGATTAATTGGATTGCATTGATTCGTGGGATTTGTGTCTAGTCCTTTATTTTTTTAGAACACATTGGTTCATGTAATATTTTATGTGGTGTAAAGGTTACCAATCAACTATTTTCTTAATGAAAACAGAATGATGGGAATCTTTCTCATGAAAAGCAAATCTGATGTGACATTTTTACTATATTACCCTCAACTTTATGGGCAAAAATTGTTCTCGCTTCTCCACTACTCATAGAATACATCTCTCTCGCAATATCTCCCTTTCAATAATTCTTCTGTCTTGAAATTGCACTCGCATCTGTATCCACAGAGACATTTCTTGACAAGTTTTCGTTAAAAACTAAGGGAAATTTTGCACGTGATTATGTTTGGTCTCATTCTCATCGCAATGGTATTCTCATTTTCTTCAATAGGAGCACATTTGTGGTGGCATTCCATCTTTTCATCTCAGTACTCTAGTAAAAGCTCCTGTTGTCATCTTCTAAGCTCCTCGCTTTTACTTTTTCCTCATTTGCTTTGATCAAGAAGTAGAAAGATCACTTTTCTTTTACTGAATTCACAAACTAAAATAAGTTATGAGCCATTTCATTATTTCATACACTTTCTCATATTTCTATCTTTAACATTGGACTCAAAAAGTATGTGTGCATATATAAAGTTTTCCCATATGCAGACACTGTATCCAGTTATGCACCTCATGACCTGATTAAGTATTACTGCTGCCTAAGCACATTAACATGTAGGTATGGATCATGATATATGATTATATCAGAAAAGCACAATAATAGTCAAATCTTTGGAGTGACAATTGATCACTTAGACAAAACAGTGGATACAAGATATTAAAAAATGAAATGAGTGTGAAATGAGTGCTTAACTAAACTACATTTTTATGATGCAAAAATTATAGCAAAAGACTTATACATGATATGTTGATTTGGAAGACAGAAATCAGACCTTTATCTTCTCCAGATGGTTTGAAACTATCTGGCATAAGAAACAAAAAAAAAACACTTGTATCAGGCTAGCAAATACAACCCAAGTCTCATGATTAACCCCAAAAGATGTGGCTACATATCACATACCCGGGTTTCTTCACTTGTCCCAGAAGCTAATGTCTCAAGCACTTTTATTCTTGATTGATACTTCTCTTCACGTGCTTTAATGAGATTATTTTGCTGCAAATAGGAAATATGATTAAATTAAGACACGAAAACGATGAAATTAGAAAAAAAAAGTGATGTTCCTATCGTACACTTCTTATATGGTCCGCTTGAGTTGAAACACAACGTTCAATTTCTTGTACAACTTTTCTCAGCAACCATGCTATGCGCTAGAAGGAGAAAGAGTTAGTGGTCTTTAAAAAGTTGAATAGAATAAAGAGGAGTGCAACTAACTGCACTAAAAAAATTAATGATAAGATAGAATGAATTGATTGTCAGTTCGGCACCATACATGAGGAATTTCCCCACTCTTTCTCTCAATGCTCTCATCAAGAATCCCATTAACTACACTCAGGAGCGACTGTGTTGGGGCATTCTGCATAAATAAAAAATGGTTATGCTAAAGGATTTGATGGGTATGAGTATGAGGTGGAGGCTCATTTAGCAAAATGAGCTACCAATATACAGGAACTTGTTAGCCGCACACCTTTCGATGTGACTACGAGGATGGGCCTCACCATATACTATCTCTTCGTAGCTCTATCAGCAAAATGAGCCGGCACCTCATACCCTCTTTCCCTATGCTGAAAATATATAATAGGACTTATGCTTGCATGCTAATATAGAATGGTCTCTAGTAAACAATTTAAAGAACTTACGTCTAAACTATTTGATTTCATCATTTCTGAGATCTTGGCAGCAGGGAGAGCAGAATACCGTCCTTGTTTTAACTGGAAAACCTCATTGAGCTTATTTCCCACAGAATGCGACAGTGCAGTAGATGGCTCTGTGAAATAAATGTAGTCAACAGAAAGTAGTACAACTCACTCTCATCTCTTTGGAAAAAAAAGAGAGAATATGCCATGCTTCATATCTTTTTCTTTTTGTTATGTGTCAGAGTGGAGGGTAGGGGTGATGCATAATGTGAAATGTTTTGAAGGATTCCTCCTAGGTTGCATGAGCTTCAAATACTGGCCCAATAGTGTAGAATTTTGTATCATCAACTTCTTTCAATATTTATGATAACTCTTCACTTTATCATAACCTGATTGATTTGCACCTATTTAGAGGGTTAATGTAAGATTGACAACGAATAATTTGTCAAATCGAGTATGAAGCCTTTCCCTATCCAGCATTTCCCGTGTTTACAAGAAAAGACCTAGATGATGATTATGATGATATGCATTGATGAATTATCCTGCAAAAGAAATAAAACATAAGTTGTTTATTTCAGCAAAAATACTCGTTGAAGATTCACTCATATGTAGCAACTAAATTCATAAGGATCAAAAACTGTCATGGTTTATGTGGGCGGAAGGAAATAGAACACTAAATAGCAAGATATTTTATAATTTGTGGCCATGTAACATACTAACATGTCTCGGTTTGAATTATCATATCTCAATCTAATAGGATAATTATCCTAGAAATCACATAAGGTGATGGAGAAGATTGATGTTTTAAGATGAAGAACATGTTGTGAGGAAAACAATGAAAATCAAGTATCCTTACCTATCAGGTGGGATGAAATATATAAACTCCAAATTTTCTCTCAAAAGTTTGTTATGATAGAGAAGTGTCAGTACCAGCTCAGAGGTTGCAACCAAGCTTGCCCTGACAAAGGAATTTTGGTAATGCAAATGCATTCTACAAACTCATAGGGAAATTACTAGTGTAGAAATAAAGCTTTTGGATATGATCATCATGTAATCAAGTGTTTAATTTATGACTTTCAGCATATTGACACAATATGATTTCAGATATTTAAAGAATGGGAGCTACCAACATACCTAACATGATAGTATTTCGTAACACATTCTGGAATTTTGGTTCTAAAATGCTTTGTTTCCTCTCGTCTCCCGAGACTGGAGAATTTGGTTCACGTTGTCTATGGTTTCCTTGTGAAGTGTCAATATGTTCCACCCTACCCCCTTGTGAAATACTCCATTGCTTTCTTTGTTGGCTTCCACATTTAGTGGCATTATAAATGCCACCTTCCCTTATACCAGAATTCATGCGATCCCTGAGAGATAAGAGACAATCCACAACACCAGACATAGATCCCTAATGCCAGTAGAAGTTGCAGAAATGTAAGTAGGCAATTAAAAGAGGAAGTGGCGATAGGGAAAGTGACAAAACCAAGAGAAGGAGTGCAGGGTTAAGCTAAGTACTCGTCTAGTATGTATATGTATTTAAAACTGAAGATGCAATAGGCCATGTCTTTTGGCAGTTTACACATTCATTGAACTTATTTATCCATTGAGCTGTAATTTTGAGGTTGTTCATGAAAGGCTCAGGATTCTAAAAAACTTACTTGAGCTTATTTATTTGGGTTGGAGAGCCAAAGTCAAGCACCATAGCCGCGAGGGAGCATACTGAGGTACTCTTGCAATGCAAGGTCTCAGATTAGAGTAATGGTAGGGGATATGAATTTCAAATTAATGTAAGGTAGCCAAGAGCTGGCTAGCTGAATGTGAAAAACAAAATAGGACAAATATAACTTCAAGCTCTATTTCTCAGAAAGACGAGATCGAGCTGTGCCCCAATCTTAAGCTTGATATGTTTGAATGTGTGCATTTATATGTGCATCTATCGTATTCTTTGGTTTAAGTCAAGCATGCAAAGTGGATCGTCTATGCAACAATCGGACTATTTCCAATTAGCCATTAAACTGGCAACTCTGACATTCAATCAGATTTAGTTAGGTAGTTTCAGTTAACCATACTTGGTTTAAGTGGTCCTTATAACAGATAGTTTCCCTATCCTGTAAATATGATGGTTACAACACCTTGATGAGTCCTATGAGGCCAGTTGCTAGCCCATAAATGTTAAGTCCAGTTGAACCGTAAACTTGGTGAGTCGCATGAGGCCCAAAATTGTCCTTTCACCGCAGTATCATGTTACTTCCGCTATTTGTCCAATTACCTCATGTTTTAAATTTCAATAAATCACATTAGGGTAGTCTTGGCATATGCATATAATAATCTCAAGTCCCAAATCATTAGATCCAAGAAGAGATGCAAAACAGATCTGATGATTAGCTTATTTTTGTCTGACTCAATAGATCTACATTCTAGAAACAGAGGTCGACTAAGTTCAAGTAGTCGATAAAATGATTGCTTCCACATCTGACTGGAACAACTAGCATAAAAAATGATTGGTTCTACCAGCCCATAGAGATCAACAGAGTAAGTTCGAATTAACAACGGCTAGTTCTACAGCTATATCGATTGTGTTCCTTCTATAGGCCAGCATATTCATTTCGATTCCCTCTAGTTCACATTTAACCAAGTAGTTTAGTGACTTTGGCATATAAAGATGACAGTAACCTTAAACAAGCAAACTTGAAGTGCTCTCGGCTGACAGGAATAAAAATACCCAATTAAGCTCAACAGGCTGTGTTAACCACTGGATTATCAAAAAGCTTGTTAGGTGAGCTCAGGTCAATAAAACTTGCAAGATACCTGCTCCAAATCTGATGCATTGAATCTGGGCAGCCCCATTTCATCCATAGCTGAAAGAAACCTCTTTAGATTGTACACTCTCTGCTCCGAAGAAATAAAAACACCTCTCTGACTCTGCAATAAAAAAAACCTGAAGTGATACACCTAGAGCTAAATCCTACTGCTTCAAATTATCAATGAAATATAACACGCTTAATCACCTGGATTGAACCCAAATTCTTCCTATTCAGAATGGCACACAAAACTACACCATCAAACATTTGGTCTTTAAATTCCTCCTCCGATGCGTACAAAGGCAAGTTAAAGTCCGGGAACAAATTGTTCAGCCATTGCACTACTTGCCATCTTTTCCAGGCTGAGTAAGAAATTACGGGAGAAAAATACAAGTTTGAAGACAAATAACCATCTCGATGAAATCAAAATAAAAAATTAAAGCACAAAGAGAGATATCCTCACTTGCATCGACCTCATGATTCACGCTCCCCATTCTGTAATCTGCCTCCTACCTCACTACTCAAAAAATGACTTCATTTTAAACCCACTAACTCTAGCTCAGAGCTAAATGCCGGCAAAATCCAACGGCGAAATCCTTCGATCATTGCAGCATTGTGAAAATCCAAGATCGCAATTATCAAATTCATCGAAATTCCCTATTTAAAAAAGACACTCGGATCTGATCGGTTCAATGACTGCACGGAACCGAATCGGTCATCGCCTGAAGATCAATGCATCGATCGAAATCCTAAAAAGATAAAAAAAAAATGTATCGAAATCGAGAGATCGCCAATGTTAGTGATCTCTTTCGTTCTCTCATTTTCTCCCCCTTTTTCTTTGCGACTCCTTGCTTCTCTCCTTAACTCGAGGAATGATCATGTTATTTATAGCAGAACAATTTTTCAAAGCAGCCCCATTAAAATTTTTATTTTTCAAAATTGACTCTTTTTTTTATTTACCAAAACCGATCCGTTATTTTGATTAGCAGCCTAATCACCTTCCTAAATAGTCGAGGTTGTCAACCCCGACTATTTAGGATATAAATTTTGAGGGTTGAAGCTTCTAATTAGGGTTTAACACCCTCCTAAATAGTCGGTTGGCAACTTTGACTGTTTAGAAGGATGATTAAGCTGCTAATCAAAAAACGGATCGGTTTTGATAAATAAAAAAAGGGTCAATTTTGAAAAATAAAAATCTCTTTAGAGCTGTTTTGAAAAATTGTTCTTTACAGTAACGTCAGGAGGCGAGCGTGGATGCTTTGGATATTTTAGGAAAGACGAGATAAACTTCTCTCTCTCCTCAGCTTTCACTCTCATCCTTGCTTCTCTTTTCTCGCTCGTCGTAACGGCGTTATGTTTTAACGGCCACCGAATAGGGAAATTTGGAAGATGACTCATAAATGATTGCAATTGGGGTCGTAAGTTTTAGATAATTATGATAACGCCATTTAGTTTTGATCTGTCGGCGTGGTATAATTGTAAATTTGTGGTTTTATGGGTGCTAGTTAGGTTGGTAATGAATGAGATTGAGGGTTGTAAGGTTTTTTCCCCGGCCAAGAGGGCGGGAGACATGAAGAGAGTTGACAGTTGCGAGGCTTTAATAGGAGTAAATTTTCAAAATAGACTTTTTTCAACAAATAATTATCATTTTTGACCTAAGCTTAACTTATTTATCAAGTTTGATCCAGTTTTAACCACGTTTGCACATTGACTGAAACTAGGTTCTAATTTGATAAATAAGCTCTTAGAACTACACGGGATTAAGAATCACATATAATTTTCATGGAATTCTCAATCTAAATCACATATAGTTTAGTAGAAAACTAAACTCCGGGGGATCTAAAGCAGGATTGAGGGTTAAGCTATGAGTTGAAAGGTTATGGTTCAAAATAAAATTTAACGTTGGCGATGATGAGATTCGAACTCAAGACTATTTGAGTAATTAAAATCTAACTTTCTTGAAGCTCTAACTATATTGGGGAAAAATAATCATGGATACAGACATAGAACCGGATGTCTATGTAACTAAAGTTAATGGAAGATGAATAATGCTTATGACTAGTAAATTTTGGTGTATAGGGTATAAAAATAATAACTAGTATTTTTGGTGCACGCCATGCGTGTATATACAGTATACATTATGTGAAAATTTATATTTTTAAATCAAATTCTTGAACCATTATTATTTCTTAGCTTTTTATGCAATAATCTCGCAATGTTGCACTGCATATGAGTTTCTTACCTATAAATTCAAATTTTTGCTTTATTTATTTTTAAAATCCTCACTTCCATAAAGTAGGCTTGTCCATCCGGGTCGGCCCGGGCTGGGCAAAACCGGAGCCCGGACCGGGACCCGGGTACCCCGAGCCGGGTCCGGGCCCGGGCCTGATCGGGCCGGGTTCCGGGCTGGCCCGGATTTTTTTTATTTTTTTATTTTTTAATCAAATTTTTTATATTTTATTTAAATTTTAAATTATAAAAAAAAGATAAGAAAAATTAATAAAAAAACAATAATTTTATTAATCACTTAAAATGACATAAATTACAAATAAAAATGATAAAAACAAATTCTTTATTAATAATTAATAAATCATTTACAAATTACAAGTACAAATTTATTTTGGAATTCATCGCATCACAATAGATAAGTACATCCCAATTATGTTGGCACCTACTCACCTATATCACTATCATTTGTAACTATTTCCAAAATAATTCTTTACAAATTTTAAGCTAAGATATAAAAATTACAATTTATTCTTTATATTTATCTGCTAGTCCCAATTCTTCAAATTTATCTTCAATTCCAGCCATCCGATCGATGCCTTGCGTTCGCTTCTTGTACCTCCACCAATCTTGTAAGCACATCACCGCTTGTACAGTATACGGATCTAAGCATGTCCTGTGGTCGTCGATCAAACGTCCTGCTGTGCTGAAGGCGGATTCCGAAGCTACCGCCGAACCTGCACTGTTAGTAAACGAACCATGGTGGAAAGTATAGGATATGAAACTGATCCATATACTTTCCACCATTGCAAAATATCTAAAGCATTTCCTTGACATTTAACTAAAGAAGCAGATAAATATTCATCTATTTCAGAAACCTCCAATGATGACGATCCCAATCCAGATCCACCAGTTAGCTCAGCTACCATTGCATACCTATCAAAACTTACACTTTTACCTCGGGATAAGCTCGAAGAAACCGAAGCTGTAGACTGTTGTGTATCTACACCATGTCTAGCTGCATACTCATCATATAAGGTTTAAAAATAATTTCTAATAGCTAAATGATGAGTAGTAATAGTAAGGGTGGTTCCATCATCTAAATCTATAATCTAATTACCATACAAGGATTGTAATGAACTTCGAAGGCCAATATCCTTCAAGCATGGATCAATAAGAACCCCCAAACCAAAAATATGAGGAATAGGCCTAAAGTACTTATTAAATTTGCTCTCAATTTGAAAAATCATAGGTCCAAAAGTATCATCCAAACGATATTTCCCAAAAAAATTTGAATATTTAAAATTTGTAAAGCAGCTAAAGTAATGGTTGGATAATAACAGCCAGATAATAACATTGTAGCATCATAAAAAACTTGTAACATTTCATTTAAATTACATATAATTGTCCATTCATCTTCAGTTATTCCATAAGTGCTACTAGAACTAGAACTAGAAGCATAATAGTTTATAAAATCAGTTATAATATCTTTATATTCTATTGCTACACTTAACATTGCATAGGTGGATTTCCACCTATGGTCAACATCTTTTGGAATTAGTCTGGGCTTTACATTTTTTCTTTTACAAAATTGTTTTCATCTTTTAAGTCTTTGTTCAGAAGCATTATGCATATAAGCAACTGTTCTAACCTTTTCTATCATGGGTTTAATTTCAGTAAATGCACTTTGAACAATTAAATTTAAAATATAACAGATACACCTAATATGAAAAAGATCACCATGACATGGCAATGATAAAGTTGATCTGATAAAATCAACAGCTACATTATTATTACTTGTATTATCTAATTGAAGAGAAAATATTCTTTCTGAAATTTCTAATTTCATAAGTTCTTCAATTATTAAATTTGCAACATTAATACCAGTATGTGACTCTTCTATTACAATAAAAGAAACAACTTTTTTAAACATTTGCTAATTTTTATCAATCCAGTGTGCTGTGATACATAAATATCCAGTTTGTGCTCTAGATGTCCAAATATCAGAAGTTAAAGAAAATTTATAGTTTAAATTTTTAAAATAAGAAATTATTTTTCCTTGTTCCTCCTGATAATATTTTAAAATATCACGTTGACAGGTTTGACGAGAAAATTTTTTAAATGCAGAATAAAAACCATCTCTAAACATATCTTCAAATTCATCATCTTCTACTAATTTAAAAGGAAGGTTTTTAAGAATGATAAACCTGATTACGCATTTCCTGGCTCTGGCAGCGTCATAGTTCCAACTACCGAGACTACCAGAAGAGGAGGATTGAGAAATCATAGATTGTCGGATATCACCTTGAGGAGTCTGGCCTTTGTTGTGTTTATCTAAATAACGTTTGAGGTGGTTGGTGCCGCTCTTATGATGAGCTTGAAAAATCTTGCCGCACAACGCACACTTAGCCTTCTGGGTGAGGATCCTACCTGTTCATTCTTGGTGACGTCGATCTTCTCGTAAAAATTCCACACATCGGATCTTGGTCTTTTAGGAGCTCTTGGTGCAGATTCGTCGCCACCGGATTCAGGATTAACTTCGGTAGGAGTAGACCCAGTAGGAGGACTCATTTCAGGATCGGGAGATAGGTTTTGCTCTTCATAATCAGATCCGGAAGCCATTTGGTGAAAGGATTAGAAAGTATAAGAGAGTATAAGAGAGAGTATAAGAGTATAAGAGGAGTTTTGGTGTGAAGAAAACAAATAAAAACCTCCCTCTATTTATAGAACCAGTCCCCTAAGCAAATGACCAAAATAACCTCACAAAATAGCCATTTTTGACCGTTTTTGGGGACAAAACGGTCAAAAGACCGATATGACCGGGCCGGCCCGACTGTTTTGGCCACAACGATCACCAGAGTGACCGTTGTGGCGGGGCCGAGCCGCGTTGGCCCGACCCGGCCCGGCCGTTTTGGCCACAACGGTCACTCTGGTGACCGTTGTGGCCGGGCCGGGCTAGCCCGGCCCGGCCACAACGCCTGGGTTTTTTGGGCAACGGTCACCAGTGGTGACCGTTGCCACCGAGCTGGGCGCCGGGCCCGGGATAGCCCGGCCCGGCCACAACGCCCGGGTTTTTTGGGCAACGGTCACCAGTGGTGACCGTTGCCACCGAGCCGGGCGCCGGGCCCGAGCTGCCCGGCGCCGGCCCTGTTCCAGGTCGGGCCGGGCGCCGCTAAGGCAGCTCGGACCCGGGCCGGGCCCAGGCCGGGCGCCGCTGAGGCAGCCCGGACCCGGGCCCGGAACCCGGCCAGGCCGGGATTTTCGGGTCGGGCCGGCGGGCTTTTTGGACAGGCCTACCATAAAGCGTCATTTGCCTACAATTCTAAGGTTTTATGATCATTTATTTTTTTAACCTTCCAGCTTCAAAATTACTATTACATCGTATT
>BQKN01005640.1:0-16762 GCA_022839385.1 Asparagus kiusianus | reverse complement strand
AAGACTTGAACCTCTTGACTTCACCCTTAAGGACAAATTTGTCCCTCTTTTTCGTTATTATTTGGTTGATTATCATTTGACTTCGATTTGTTAAACAGTTAGTCGTAAATAAAAATCAAAACGGGTCTTCAATCGTATTCATGCCAAGTAATTTGAACCCGGAACCCTCGCATTATTTGGTTGATGATCATTTGACTTCGATTTGCTTTGAACATATTCCATACCTGTAGCTTGGCTGAACCCTCGCATTTTGTATTTGGATGTAACTAAAATTCCTGGGCCTTGATTTTCATCGCGAATAGTTATGTAATTTTAACCCGGAACCCTGCATGATAACTGTCATATCGGGCTTTTAGTGCACATGATAGCATGATTTGTAGGCACGTTATGCTTCTTGTTTGGCCACGTTCATGTCTTGAACCAATACCCCGAGATATTTGACTTGATTTGAGTTGTCATGGGTTGAAACTGAATCTACATCAGGCCTACTATGTAGGTTTAATCAGATTTTTAACCAATAAATCATATTTCGTAGAATAGCGCAGTTTTCCCTTTCTACTAGTTTGTTACTTCTCAACCTCTGACGTAATCGAATTGTTAACTCTTTTAACAGATATGTAGCCCAAGAGATCGCGCGTCACTCGAGGTCACTCGGCGACTTAGTCGCCCGAGCCGGTGCCGTTTAGTTGCACAGGTATAACTTTACCGTTTTTTTTTATTCACGAATTCCATATTAATATATCATGCTGCATATTGCATCCCCGCTTTGTTCTCCTTGGTGAGGCAATTGGGAAGAGCTACCACTCTCCTTCGTGGGAGTGGGCGCTTTACAAGACATGTTTTGCTTGGTCAAGACATGTCTGAATTAACTTGGGGTGATTTCCTACTACGTTATATTCCAGAGGGCGGGTATATTATCGCGTTGTTCGTGTGATGATATATCACATACTTCGTGTGTATAGCTTAGTTCGTAATCGTCTCGCCTAGTTAATAAGATCTTGACTCTATTTCACAGCGCGTGAGATAAGTTTAACGCTTATACTACCTTGATATAGGTATTTATGATTGTATCTAATGATCACATATTGTTTACCTTAGTTGAGTTTTCCTCGAAGGCGTTTAATGCTCATGCGGTAGAAGGTCGTTGTAGTGAGGCTTATTCCTATACCGATGAGCCAATTCCTATACCGATGGCTACTCAATTTGCTCCGGGTGCACTGGAAGAGGTCCCGATGCTAATACGGAAGGGATAGCACCGTACTTTAAGGTAGCTTATTACAGATGCACCTCTAGTGAAAGACCCAAGCTCTACACATCCATTGAGGAAACCAGACTACTTGTTCGGTGACTCTGTAGACGATCCAACTATTGCGTCTCTCAGAGCCGAACAATGGATACATCATGGTGATGGCGGTCACTTATATCTCCCTCTAATTCCTCGTCATCGTTCACTTACTGAGCTATGATGCTAAGCCGTCCCACGCGAAATGTTGTGGGGGTTAACCGAGGAGCACGACCATGTTCAATGCGGCTATATTACCCATGGGGCGATTCCCGGATCAAGTAATCGTAATCGAATAAGAGGGCTGCATCCGGGAGTCCTGGGATTGAATGATCCCCCTAGAGGTGAGGTTCTTACCATTTCCAACACTGTAAAGAATCAACTTGCGAGTTTGGGTCGAGAGCTACCAGCAACTAGTCACCGGTATTTTGGTTGGGTGCATTCATCGGATAAGCTTTGGTGGGCTTGTTTGAGCAACTATATCTTAAATCGGTTCGATGAGGAGTTGAGGGCTAGTGGTTTGTACTCAGCTATCCGCAACACCACTTATAG
This sequence comes from Asparagus kiusianus, assembly GCA_022839385.1. Taxonomy (NCBI): domain Eukaryota; kingdom Viridiplantae; phylum Streptophyta; class Magnoliopsida; order Asparagales; family Asparagaceae; genus Asparagus; species Asparagus kiusianus. The sequence continues at coordinate 14,928 of BQKN01005640.1, read as the reverse complement.
GCTACCAATCAGCGTTCCTTACTTCCTGGCATTGTTGGAGCTTTACAACGCTGATACCAACACATTTTTGACCAAGTATGATGAGTTGGGGTTGGTCCTGCATGAGATGCATAAGCTCTCCGGTCTTCCGATGGCCAATATGATCTATCAAGAATACTTCCCTTCTAATCGGGAGCTACAGCAGTTGAGGTCGCGAATGCCTAACCGTTATAATACTCTGTAGGATCTCACCTGCCACTACCACATAGCTTTGGTGCGTGCCGACCCATTATAAAAGAAGCCAGGCCGCAGATCAGTTTGAAGAAATTTGTGGATTATCTGTTCAAGAACATAGACGGCAGCTCGGGTGAAGCGATACATAAATTGATGCCACTGACCCCCTCCGAAGTTAACGAGCTAATCGAAAAGTCCAACACCCAGTCTTACACTATAGCTGGCATTGAAGATGATTTTATCGCTAGAACCAAGTTCCAAACATTTTTGTGGCAAGCGGTGAAACTGATCTGACTCATCACGTTGCTTGCCGGCTACCTCACCATCTGGTTAAAGAAGTGCGTGGTGCCGTACCAATCTACTGATGTTTTGCCTCTAGAAGTTCTTTTTCCTGTAGTTTTGCTTGCTCATCGAAAAAATCTCTCTCTTCTTCTAGTAATGATTATGGATATTCATAGAGGGCTTCGTCATATTGTGAAGGTGTTCACTCAAGGGGAGGGTAAACCATTAGCTCAAATCCCTCTCACCAAGGTGGAGCTTCCCTACACCTACTTGATGGCTTGGCTCGTCCTCCACCATTCGGATATAATATCGGCCCTAATTTCCGCAGACTCATCCATTCCTTTTCTCCAATTAATAGGAAGCTATAAATGGAAAGGACGAGGGTTCGCGAAGATTAAGAGGCAACTTCAAAACCAAAAGTGCTGGGTCTTCCCTACTTACTTCCCGTGATTTTCGGGTCAATATGGTGATTCACTGGTCGATACAGAGGCGCCAGGTATGGGTCAAACTTCCCTTGATTCCGTTTGCTTTGATTAGTTGATCAATATCCGGGCGGGCTACTTGATCTTTCGGGTGCAGAACTGCTACTATATAGAGCTATACTTGCCGTGTCGGTTCGCACACCAATTTGGTTATGATCAGATTTATATCAGGAACCCGAATCGACAGCTCTGGACTCGTGGTGGATTGATAGATGGGGCCAGGGCATGGCTGTGGATTATCACTGGTTGCAGTGGTGCCAAGTTCAAACTCCCCGGTGTTGAGCGCAAGTTAGAGCTAACTTTCCTACAATGTTGGTGGCTTTTGGCGGCAAACGAGTTTGTGCCCGTATGACCAATTAAAGAGTTAGCGTCCGAAGAAGCAGCTCGGATTACCATTCGGATGGTGCATGAGCCTGAGTTTCAAAAAAGAAGAGGAAAAGAACGAGCGGGTCCTTCTGGCCAGAAGAGGCAAAAGGAAGCCATCTTTCCTCCCGATGCTGAGATCCCGAAAACTGATATTACGAGTGGCCATGAGGCCAGAGTCAGCGATGACGAAGAAGAGCTGAGAACAGGTCTGTCGGATCCTCTCTCCTTAAAATTAATTGAGTTTACAATAGCTGATTGAGCTCGCCACTCGAAATTATCTAAACCTTCACCGGCTCTGAAGAAGCAAGTTTTTATTCACTTATCCTAACAAGATGTCGGTTGAACTCCTAGGTGTGGCTTCCGAGGAGGAGGAAGAAGAAGAGCACCAACTTATACGCCGGACAAGATCTCAGCTTACAACTCAAATCACTTCAGGGCTAGAGTCACGTTCTAAATTTACTCATGAGCGAGTCACTGATCCGGAGGAGGCTCCCCCTGCTAAGCATAAAAAGTTAGCTTCCAAATGATGTGGTGGACTCCCGGCTTGAGGAACAAGGCCTAGCACTGACATTCCCATCGGTAGAGAGGGTAATGTTTTAACACTTTGTGATCCTTTGATTGTTCAATTTATTAATTCCTAGACTTAGTCATTATTGTGTCTCAAGAGGTCGTGAAGAAGGTGAAGAGGAATATGATCTTCTTTCTTTGATATTTGATGACTTCGAAAGATCTGACTTTTCTTGACCAATGGATGAGGTTATGGCCGAGGAACCTATAGGTGCTGAAGCAGGTACAAATATTAGCGCTATTAGAGATCCAGGTACATCTAACATCGGTGATAGGTCTTTTATTTAGTGGGAGCTGAACGATTCAGAATTTTTGTCTCCGCTAATCATTTCTATGCTTCTTACTCTCTTAGAAAAATTGCAAGAAGCGGTCCTGAGTAATAAGACTGTGGAACCCGGTGCAGCTACCGAAGGTGGATTTGACTTCCTCTTATTGTGCATTCTCAGCTTTTCCTCTTTCTACTTTAACATTTTGATTCTCTGTAGGTGTTTTAGTGGGGGATTTAGGTGAGGAGGGAGCCTTCCATGATGCGGCCCTCAGAGAGACGGATGTACCCTCACCCAATCCGCTTCTCGTCTCTTCAGACTCTGATGACAGGCTTTTTGAGGATATGTTGTCTGAACAAGCCCAGCGTAAGGCTGCCGAACCGATGAACACGGCTAATTCACCTGCTTGTATGATTTTTATTCCCATGTTACGTATTCATTTGTCTATTTCCATTTACTATATGAAAGTTCCAATCGTAGGACCAGTCGCTAAGACTGATTCAACTACTCTTATTGGAGGGTTTTTTGAATCTGGTGGTCTCGATTTCTTGCTGTTGGTAGGGATTGTCGTCGAGGCCCAGTCATCAGCTCTCGAGATGTAACTCCTAATTCTTTCAAGGATGCCAGCTATAGCGAGTGTTGGAACTATTGGGGGAACCTAACTAAACAAACCGTGAGACTAACCGAAGAAGTTGGTGCTTCAATGGTTGCTACGCCCACCGTGCTTCCTAGGACTCATGAAGTCGGACAAACGGAACTGAGCGTGATGCGTTTAGCTAAAGAAAGCTCCGTAGGCGTTGGTAAATTTCGCACCATGTCTTGACATAGAATTGTTTTATATTTTGAAATATTCATCTCTTCTCTTTTTATAGGATTGTCGCCTCAACTCCGAGACACGATTAAGGCATTATTGTTGGATGATGATCCAGAGAAGCTCATCCTCTGTTTGGAGGTCAGCCACTTTTTCAATTTTGTGAGGTTATTGATCGACAAACTTCTACAGAAAGGGCTCCCTTTCAATCAGTTTTGATCTTTCCTCGAGCGCAAAATAGCCTCGGTGAGGGACGCTGGCTCGCCAAAAATTACAGATGCCTTGACAGATGACCTGAAGCGGCTAGAGCATGAATTTAAAAGACCGCAAGAGCTCTGATCCATTGGTGCTCCTGGTTATGTTGCTGCTCAGATGGAGACCTGTCTACAATCCCGGTGTGAAGCTCGAGCATCTGTCGAGCTTAGGATTCAGGCACAGATAAAACGGGTGGACCAGGTGAAGTAGGTTCTTTCTGAGAGATTAGCCCATATACACGAGCTCGATTCTTCCATAGCTTCTACCGACGCTGAGATAGCAGAGCTTAAGAAAAAGCTTGTGGAGGCGTAAGAGCGAAGGGCTATTTTGGAGGTGACCAGCCGGGGAAGAGCATGGCAGGCTTGTGATATCCAACAAGGTGACGCTCTCAGAAGAGAGATTAGCCAAAATGGAAGAGGAAGCTGCCATAATTTTATCTATCTCTAAAGAATCCTTCAAGGCGGAACTGCAATATGAGCTTGAGCAGACCTATGTCGAAGAATTATCCAACTTAGAGCAGCAAATCCTTAATCATAAGCTTGATGTAGAGTGACCGCAATTTGTTGTATCTGAACGTTTGATTTCTTTAATGACGATATTTTTTTTGTTCGGTATACTTTCATTATGATTTTTTCATTCTGCTTAGCATAATCAACAGTGATACTTATTGATTCTTGGCAAATCCTTAGCCTTCTATGGGTCTGATAAGCCTTTACCGACTATCGTTCGGGTCGGGCTAGCATGTGAATTATCTATGTCCGTTTCACATGTAACATTATGCTAAAAGAGTTAACCCTTTTAGTACAATGATATTGAATACGTAGACTTGGTCATTTTTACGGGAACGAATCACCTGGCAACGCGTGTTAAGCGTAGACTTTAGGAATTTTTGGCAAACCCTCAGCCATCAACGGGTTTGATAAGCCTTTACCGACTACCATTTGGGTCGGGCAAGCATATGAATTATCTAAGTCCGTTTCATATGTAACATTGTGCTAACGGAATGAACACCCTTAGACTTAGTGCTACGAGTTTGAATACGTAGACTTGATTATTTTTTTATAGAAATAGACTACCCGACAAAGTGTGTTAGGCGCTGACTTTAGGAATTTTTGACAAACCCTCAACCATCAACGGGTTTGATGAGCCTTTACTGACTACCATTTGGGTCGGCCTAGCATATGAATTATCTAAGTCAGTTTCATATGTAATGTTGTGCTAACGGAATGAACTCCCTTAGACTTAGTGCTACGAGTTTGAATACGTAGACTTGGTCATTTTTTACGGGAATAGACTATCCGACAATGCGTGTTAGGTGCCGACTTTAGGAATTTTTGGTAAACCCTCAGCCATCAATGGGTTTGATGAGCCTTTACCGATTACCATTTTGGTCGGGCTAGCATATGAATTATCTAAGTCTGTTTCATATGTAATGTTGTGCTAACAGAATGAACTCCCTTAGACTTAGTGCTACGAGTTTGAATACGTTGACTTGATTATTTTTTACGGGAATAGACTACCCGACAAAGCGTGTTAGGTGCTAACCTATCCCTTCTTAGGCTTCGGGATAAAATTCCCCAGACTTGTATTCTGGTGTCTTTCTTAATCGGTGAAAGACTAAACTGACAACACGTGTTAGGCACTGACTTATCCCTACTTAGGATTCGGGATAAAATTCTCTGTGCGTGTAAGACATGGATTTTAGCATTAACGGCCTGCCATAATGTCGAATATGTGAGCTTTTGTCCTTTTTACGGTTAAGGACTAACCGGCAACGCGTGTTAGGCACTGACTTATCCCTTCTTAGGCTTCAGGATAAAATTTCTCGTGCGTGTAAGGCACGGATTATGGTGTTTGAATATTATGTCTTCTCTTAAGACAAAGACGAACCCGACACTGGAGAGGAAGAATTTTATATTCTATCTCCAGGCCTTCTTTTTTTGGGCAAAAGTCGACCCGATACCAGGGAGGAAGAATTTTATATTCTATCTCCGGTTACAAAAGGAACTCAAAACAAGCTCTCCATTTCGAGAATCTGTGAGGTGAAACTAAGAGTGGGATCTCCACTCTGAGAATCGAAAGATTCAAATAACCATAACTTTTATAGGATTGGTTATCTGCCTGAAAATGAGTTTTTTCGTTTATCGAGATGAAATTGCGACTTCAGCCCTAACTTTTATAGGATTGACTGAAGAGGGAAGGATGATAGCTTTTCATTTATCGAACCGAGATCCCGATTTTGGTCATAACCATTTGGCCGTTTTGACTGAGAGAAAGTATTGAGACGACCTCATCTTTTATAGGTTTGGTCATTCAATAGGGGTGGAGGCCTTTCGTTTATTGAAAGGGAAGTCCGATTTGAAAGTGGGTCTCTCGTTCTTTGAAGGAATCAAGAGGGGATTTTTTCTTTGGTCCTAACTATAGGAAAGTATGACCAAGCGGGACTTTTGAGACAATCCTAACTGTAGGAATGTTTGATCCTTTGATTGTGGACCTCTTGTTCATTGGAGGAAACGAGAGGGGATTTTGGTTGTGGTTCTAAATATAGGAAGATTTGATCAAGAAAGTAGTAGGAATTTCGAGGGGGAAGATTGACCGAATGAGGTCATCAAATCTCATCTCAGCGAAAGAATTTTCAAAAGGTCACAGTAGAAGTTTCAATGATTAATGGTGAATCGTTTAGAAGATAGGTCTTCATCTCAAATAATCCATTAAGTTATCCTTAAGAATACCCCAGACGGTATTCACCAGGAACTTCCCGTTTAATAAGTTATCTTGGACGTACTAGGGATAGTACTTTTTTAGGATTTTCTATTTATTAGCATCATGATCTTGTCATCGTCTTGGGTAACTAAACGGTATGCGCCATTGGAGTAGACCATTTCTATCACAAATGGTTCTTCCCATTTGGGTTGAAACTTGCCTTTCTTTTTAGAGTTGAGTATCATTGGTCGCCGGACAACGAGAACCAAGTCTCCTTCTTTGAAGATTCGTTGCTTGACTATTTTCTCAAAAGCAGGAGAGATTCTGGCTTGGTAAAACTCAATTTGCTGTTGAGCCTCCAAACGCCTCTCGTCCAACATCTCAAGTTCTTCGAGCCATTTTTTGTGTTGTTCATCTGTCGTCATCCCTATTGCGAGAGCAATACGGAAGGATGGAATTTAGATTTTCAATGGAAGAACATCTTCTCATCCATATATCAATGAGTATGGAGTCTCTCCGGTAGGCATGCGAACTATGGCACGATAGGTCCAAAGGGCTTCACCAAGTTTGTCATCTTAGTCTTGCTTGTTAGTTCTCACGAGTTTTGACAAAATCTTTATGATTGTCTTGTTAAATGCCTCTGCTAATCTATTTGTTGTAGGATTATATGCCATTGATGAGGCATCTTCGATTCTGAATTTCCCGCAAAATTTGATGAAGGCATTGCTCACAAACCGAGAGCCGTTGTCGTGTACGATTCTTCTCAGAACTCCATATCGGTAGATGATATGGTGTTTAATTAACTTGACGATGTTACTAGTCTTCACTTCTCTTAATGGCACTACTTCAGCCCACTTTGAAAATTAATCGGTGATTACCAAAATAAAACGGTCCCCTTTGACCGACGGCGGAAAGATAGGACCGACGATATCCATTCCTATGTCTTGAATGACCATGAAGTGGCTGATGGGTGTAGGTGTTTCGGGGGTTGATGCATGTAATTTACATGTATTTGGCACGTGTGGTACCATCGGGCGTAGTCAACCGCATCATTGACCATGGTTGGCTAATAATATCTGATTCTTCTGAGACGATCATAATTCTTAGGACCGGGTTGATGTGCACCACAAGTTCCATCATGAGCTTCTTTGATAGCTTCTTCTGCTTCTTTTGTTGATATGCATCTAAGTAGCTACCCATCGTACACGCGACGATAAAGTGTTTAGGTTGTTTGAGTTGTAATAGAATCTCGGTGCCCTTCGTCGAACCGAGTCTCTTTCTTTTGTATCTTGTGGTAAGATTCCATGCACGACGTAATCGACAATGGGGAATTGCCAATCTCGAGGTTCAAGTTCAATTTTGGCCGTATGCGCCTCTTTGATATCCAAAGCGTATTTTGGTACAAAAAGTTGGTGAGTTTTGATAGTAACTCATTGTTCTATGTCGGGAGGTTGCGCCAAAGATACTGCTAATACTGCCAACGTATCTGCATATGCATTTTGGAGACGTGGAATGTATTCGATGAAAAATTCTTCAAACGAACCTGCCATCTCGATGGCCACTTTATGATATCGTATTAAGTCTTGATTCCTGACTTCGTATTCTCCTCGAACTTAATTAACTATTAATTGAGAATCACCAAAAGCTTCAAGATATTCGACCCCCACCTCTTTGGCAAAGCTGAGTTCGATAAGCAGCGCGTTATACTTGGCTACATTGTTGGAGCATTTTCCTATCAATGAGTAGGCTCAGGGTATCACGTGCTTCTCCGGGGAGACTAGAACGATTCCGACTCCAGCGGAGATTTTAGAATTATCGGGAGCGCTTGCCGTGTTGGTTGCTCAGGAAGCACCGTCGAAGTATAATTGCCAAATGTGTTGATGAGAAATAACATTAACCTCATGAGTTTCATCTGGAAAATTTTCATACAATTCGGCTGTATCAGTTGTAGGGTTAGCTGCCAAAAGATCGTAAATCGCCTGTCCTTTCACTAACTTCTGTTGTTTAAAGTGCAAATCATATTAGGATAGAAGTAGGGCCTATTTTGTTAATCTCCAATTCATAGAGGTCGGTTGCATCATGAATACCTAAACTAGGTTAATGTTTGAAATGATGTAGATTGTCTGTCCAAACAGATAGTATCGCATCTTTTGGATGGCAAATACCAAAGCGAGACATTCTTTCTCAATCATTGGATATCGAGATTCCGCACCTATTAAATGTCGGCTTAAGTAATAGATGGCCTGTTCATGACCATTGTCATCATCTTGTGCGAGCAAACGAGTGGTTCATCGCTTTAATATAAATCAAGAACGGTTTACCTAACTTCGGTGCTAAGAGAACAGGAGGATTCGCCAAATATGCTTTGATATCCATGAATGCCTTTTGACATACGTCATCCCAAATGAATGACACACCCTTCTTGGTGAGTTTGGAAAACGGTTGGTATTTCCCTGATAGATTCGAGATGAAACGATGAATATAGGCTAGCCGCCCTTGCAATCCTCTGAGTTCTTTAAGGTTTCTCACGGGGTTGCAATTCGTTTATTGCTTTCACTTTGTCGAGGTCAATACAGATACCCTTCGTGGTGATGATGAATCCAAGAAACTTACCGCTGGATATTTCGAGGAAAGACTTAGTGGGGTTCATCTTTAACTGGTCAGTGCGCATGAAATTGAACATCGTCCTCAAATCTTTGATATGATCATCTTTATTATGACTTTTCACGACTAGGTCGTCAACATAGCATTCGACGGTTTTCCGAAGGTGTTCCTAGAAAATCTTTGACATAGCTCGTTGATAGGTTGCGCCTGCGTTCTTTAATCCGAAAGGCATAACTGTGTAGTAGAAGACCCCAAGAGGAGTTCTGAATGTGGTGTATTTTTTGTCATCCGGGTACATCTTTATTTGACTGTAACCCAAAAATCCGTCCATAAAGGACATTCTCTCAAATCCGTACATGTTATCGATAATAACATCCGTGATTAGAAGAGGAAAATCATCCTTCAGGCAAGTGGTGTTCAAGTCTCTGAAGTCGATACAGATCCTGATTTTCTCGTTCTTTTTAAGGACCGATACGATATTCGCCAGCCAATCGGTATGTTGCTCTTCTCTGATAAAACCAGAGTCAATCAATTTCTTAACTTCTACCTCAATTGCCTTCATAATCTACGGACGAAATCGTCTCTGCGCCTATTTGACGGGTTTGGCATCCGATTTGATGTTGATAGGGTGCATCGCTATATTTGGATCAAGTCCTAGCATATCCTCGTAGTTCCAAGCGAAGACGTCTATGTAATTAGGACGATCAATTCCTCCTTCGCGTCTGGTGGAAGACTATCACTGACAAATATGGGTTTCAGATTCTCTTTGTTTCCCATGTTTACCTGGACTACTTTGTCTTCCGTGGGTAGTTCCCTTTACTCGAAACGATCCCCATACTAAATATTTAGGTGATGAATCCACGGATCTTCCCAAGTTGGCAATTGATCGTCTTCCTCTATCGTGGTGGATCAACCATGGCCATATTCAACATCAAGCTTTTGAATATTTTTCCAAGGCTAACATCAGAATCCAAATCGGAAGAATCGGATGAGTATCCGTCCTTATTTGGTAATTGATCGAGGACTTGCCAGCAAAATTCTTCATTGGATGAAGAAGCGTAGCCTAGACCCCTTTTATAGCCATAGTAATTATCGGATTTTCCTTTCGGTACATAGGCCGGACGAGGTGGGATTCGTGGGCCTCGACCAAAACAGAGACCTTCTTCAAGCACAAATTATATCCCCATTTCTTCATTAAATCACGCGATTGTTGACTATACTTGGAGAGATTAGGTCCGGGTTTCTCTTCGTCACTATTTTCCTTCAAAAATGCTTTGACGATGGGAACATCTTCCCTTTGCCAAAAACTAAATCCTTTCCACACCCTGCCTTGGCAGGAATGACCAGAGTTGTTCCAAATGAGTCTTGGACATGCTTTGATGTTAAGCAGGACGACCGAAGCGGCATGTGTATGTTAGGGTTCTCATATAATCCCTCCATTACATCAACCAGACACGGAGAGTACTCTAAGTCATCGTTTATTACTTCTTTGGTAAGTTGCCAATTACAACTATCGTCTGACGATTCACCGTCGTCAGGATTGATTACAAAGGATACAATGTCATTTAGTACAAAACTACCATTGTAATCAAGCCTAGCTTCGGTATTAGCTTCCTCTCCGCTATCCGTGCCTTAGGCCGATGATTCAGTGTCGGATTCAGCACCATATAGAAGGGAGTCAGTAAAATAATTTTCTAACCCCTTAAATGGTTGCTTATCCGCGACCACCATCCTTATCTCATTATTAGCGTCTACATATTTTAGACACTGATGAAGAGTGGATGGGACTATAAGATTACCATGGATCCAGGGTCAACCCAATAGTAAATTATAGGAGGTTTCAGCATCGATCACGTAGCACGTGACTTTGGATTTTAAATCTCCAAGTTGGCATTTTATCCGAATTTTGCCCAATGGTCTGGACCCATTGGTATTTAATCCGTAGATGATAGTACCTGTCAAAGATAACCTACTTGTAGGGATCCTAAGATTGTACATCAGTCGGAGTGGCATGATGCTGACAGCGGAACCCGGATCGACTTGGATCCGGTTGACAACGCTGGAGCCTATGTATCCGGTGAAGTACAAAGGTCTATCGTGTTTTGAGTTTCTGACTTGCATGTCATCTTTGGTGAATGTTATGCAAGGGAACTACTTGGCCATCAAATCGTAGTATTGAATTGGTGATTCCGGATCTTTGGGAAGTAGTTTGATGTGAGTGAGGAATACGTTGGCATTAGCCAGGGCTTCTTGCAAGGCTTCCCTCGTATCTTTAGAGAGGCGTAACAATTCATACAGGGTTATTCTCGCTGGGATGTTGGCTAGCTGAGTCATAACGTCGAAGTGGTATAGTGTGCTTGAACTCCCTGGTTTATCTCTCCTAATCGGACGTTTGAATCGAGCCTGCTTCGGGTTTTGAACCTCCTGGTGTTGGGATTCTTTTCCTTTCTGCTTATTAGCTGGTTGTTGCTAGTATTTCCCTATAGGTGCAGGGAGAGTTGTAGTCACCCCCAGCTCATTCAACATTTTAGCATTTGGGTCAAAGGCTTCAGGATACTTATAGTCGTACTCGTTCCCACCCCTAGTAGAGAAATCTTCTTGTTCGTCCTCAGAAAGTGATAAAGTAGAAGTATCATCATCATCTTTTTTAGGAATTGTTGTAGCAGGACAACAGGATTTTCCCCTACTTTTGGACTTCTTCTTAGATGAGGAACTTGCCTATTACTCATCATTGAGCAAAGCTGGATGGACCCAAAGAATTTCTCCATTAGGAGCCGTGTGTTGCACAAGTCCCTTCTGGCGTTGTCCATGAGGATCATCCTTAATATTTTTCACCTTTACTTTTGGCATAGGCTCTGGTTGGAACCATGATATAGGAATCGAGCCAAAGCTAATAGAAACTGTATTTGCACCCATCTTCTTTTCTTTGGGCTGCTTTGGAGTGATAATACCAACAACGATTAGGGCTTGAATTTTATCTTTGAGATCATAGCACGTCTTTGTAGGATGGTGGACTATCCTGTGGAACACACAATATCGTGGATCCGTAGTCTTGTTAGCCCCCTCATAATCAGTGATTGGGGATAGTTTAATTTTATCATTCTCCAACAAGTATTTGAAGATACCAGGAACCTCATCTTCCTTGAAAGCATATTCTTTTGGGAACTTTGGCTCAGTAGTCTTTTGTTGTCTTGAAGGCCGTTGTTGCTATTGAGGTGTTTGCTGCTTTGGTGTTTGTTATTACGACTGCTGTTAGGGTTGCAATTGGAATGTCTGATTTGCTTCCACTATATTTGACTGTGCCTTAACTTTACCACAACGGGTGAAGTTCTGTTTTGGGACATTATTAGCCAGCTGACCCCTTTCAGCTTTCTTCCTCTTAAGGAAGCATTTAGCTTGCTCCCCTCGTAACTTCAACTCTTTCCATGGTTTGGATGGTGTCATGCCCATAACTTCTAATATGTCCAAGGAAAGGTTGTTGTAGCACGTTTGGAGAATAAATTCTTTTGTGACCGGATCTCGACAGTTCATCGCCTTATTCCAAAAATGCTTAATGAAGTTCTCAACTAGTTCTCCGTCTTTCTGCTTCTCATCAAAGAGTGTTCTAATCGACACTTTAGTGTCATAATCAAAGAAGTTGGTGAGAAACATAGTCTCCATATCATTCCAACTAGTGATACTTCCTAGCTTGAGTCGACGGTACCAATCAAAGGCAGCTACGTGAAGAGTTCCCACAAATGATCGTACCATCAGAGGTTCATTACCTGAAATGACCCTTAAGTGAGACTTGAAATAAATCAAGTGTTGGGTGGGTGAACCTCTTCCATAGAATGGCGTGAATTTAATCAGGTTAAACTTTGTCGGGTACGGAGTTGATTCTTATTTTCTCGGATAAGGATACAGAATACCGGTCTTCTTTACCTCTTGAGCAGACATTAAAGCATTGATCTTGCTTTCGAGGTCTTTCATCTTGAGTACTTCACTCGCATCTTTCTTTGAGTGATCCTGGGGGAAATGACATAGTCCTATTTTGCATTGTTATTACTCGAGGGACCACCCCCAGTATTGTTGTCAACAAGAGGGGTATCGATGTTGATTTTCTCATCTACTTCTTGATCACTATCAACTTGGTTAGGATTATTACATAGGCTGGACTCTCCTTGATTATTTGTCAGCATCATAATTTGTTGGCTATGCATATCTCTCATCTCCTACATAGCCATCTCCATTTCAAATTTGAAGTTCTCTTTTTGCTTGGCTAGAGCATCCTCTAGAATTTTAGTCATTTGTTCTCTGCTGATCATAAATGACTTGAAGGATTGTCTCGCGCTAGATATCGTATCATCGCAAGCCAACGCAGAGCAAGCATCTTAAGTTTTGTCTTCTGAGGACCATGACCTCCTAGGTCTAGGTCTGACAGTTCCAAACTATAGCCAAGTCATGCACTGTGATACTTTTGCAAATGGTTCAGGACTGAAGCGTCGTGTCGCCTTCATTTTACCAGTCATGTTAGCGGACACTTCTTGGAAATTCATCATCTTGAACAAACGGCCTTCTTTTACAGAAACGCCTTGACTTGGGCCTTGACGTTTTGGTAGAAAGTCTTTTAAATACTGAAACCCTTTATGGAGTTGTTTCGAAGCAGTTACATTCTGATAATACTGCCTTGATGAGCTTGGTACATAGACAGTGGGAATCCGTTTCCGGTGTATTCCTCTTTCGAGATTTGTGTGTACCCCCAGCCTAATAGTACAACTTATCGATGTGATCATCGAATCAACCTATCGTGTGCAGGTATGATTTTCCTATTTTAACGTGGTCGTCTTCTGACGAATACGCTTCTTTTTGAGGATATAATGCTTTATTGGTGTTCTCAAGAGTCCCTTGTTCAGAATCACGCCTTTGTGAGCGCGAGGCTCTAGTGGGCTCTTAGACTTCAACTCACAATCCAAGGCGAGCGGTTACAGGTACTTTCTTGACATGAGAGGCCTTTGACTTGTTGGGGAGATGCGTACGACCCCCAGTCTGACGAGTAGTTTAGAATACACTTGCCGGACCTAAGCGTTCTTTAATTAGAGTTTTGCCTCGGTATTCGTGCAAATGACCAAGATGATTTGTAATCTTTATTTTGAATCTGGATAAGTCCACGCTATCATGAAGCTTTAAGGGAGGTGTGGAACTTGTTGTGATGGGAACAGGGGACATTGGAGGCTCAAAAAGGACTGCAAGAGGTGAAATAGGAGCAAAACAGGGCTTGGTGGCTCGGAGGTGGCGCGAGCCACTATTTGGTGACTCGGCCATGGCCGAGACAGTAGGTGGTGACTCGGCCTTGGTCGAGTCAGTAGGCGATGGTTCGGCCTTGGCTGAGCCAGTAAGAGGTGACTCAGCCCTGGCCGAGCCAGTACATGGAAAATTCTTTTTTTCGACTACTTCGAGTGTCTTTTTACCCTTTTTCCTCCATACTTTGTGTAGTTTTGGTGGTTTTTGGGCCACCTCTTCTTTCTGTAGTTTCTTAGCTTCCTGCTTAAGGATTCTTGCATGTGCAAGCAATGTGCGGCGTTTCTAAATGCGTTCCTCAAGGGTTGAACGGGTTCTTTTGACGCGGACCCACTCATCCATTGTTGGTTTGAAGGAAAAGGTATTCGCTTGCTGTCGTGGTGTTTGGCGCTTCCTAAACCTTAAGTCTGCTTTATAACGGATCCCGTCAACCGGCTCCAAAGCGTTGGCGAGTTGGCGTGTAAGGCATTGGCGTTGTCTTTGACGTGCCCTCTTAGATAGAGGTAAGCTCTTTGACTAAGGAGGGAATTAGATCTGAAGATCCCACTTCTTTAGGCATCATAGGAGCATTAGGCAATGCAACTGCAGCAGTGACGGGGCAGAGATCATCATCATGGGTCTTCAGATCTGAAGACCAGTGAACTTTCCTTGTGAAAGAGATCTTCTTGCTCTTTTGAGGGGAAGAGGAGGAAGACATATACTCCTCATACTTTTGTTGGTCAAACTCGTATTCAACCTCTTCGTCAACCGGGATGAGAATCCTTGGTTGCGACACCACAGCCTTCGTAGAAACACCGTCGGATCCCACTGTAGTCGCCAGTCTGTTTTCATTAAAAGTTGTCGTTTTTATTGTTGTCAAACCTGTTACACCGTTTATCGATTATAAGTTCGAGTTGATCTTGTTAGACCCTAGAGGGGGGGTTGTAGGCATCGAAAATTGCCGATAGGTCCCCACTCACAGCTCGGTATTAACGATCGACGATCGAACGTCACTACCCAGTTCACAAGAGTTCAAATGACGCCGGTGAGCGACTGAAGCAAACCGACGGATTACATGAGCCGACAGAATGTCAGAATCACGAGGATACGGGTTGACCGAAAA
>BQKN01005624.1:0-37808 GCA_022839385.1 Asparagus kiusianus | reverse complement strand
CCCCCCCCGCCCCCCGCCCCCCGCCCCCCCCCCCCCCCCCCCCCCCCAAGGTGAATCTAATGTCAGTTAAATTGATCAAACAATTCAACTGGCGTAAATTTCACAAAACTACTATGAGCTATCAACTGACTAGAATTATTAAGGGGTTCATACAAAAATAACATAAACTATTTGTCTCAGAGAAAAAATGTCATAAATTTCCAATCCTTAAAGAAAACCACATGCTATCAGTAAACGACCCATGAAATAAATTTCTTAAAATTATATACACGATTTTACAAAATTGGCATGAAACTTTCAGCTAAACTACCATGAACTTCGTGTCACTATCAAATTGCTATTAAATTGTCAAATAACTTTCAGAAGTATCATCTCAAAACTATCATATAGCTTTTCTTATATTTTTCTGTTGATTTGAAAACTGTTGAGCCTTTATGATAGTTTTATATCCCTCACACCCATGATAGGATTATGGAAATTTACTCATTCAACTAATAAATCTTACTAAGATAACACAATAAAGATTCCAACTTTCCGACAAACTTCGAAATAGGCATTAACAATTTGTACCTTGGGACCCGGCTGACAAACTCCAATCCGTGGATTTCGAGCCAAATCCACGAGCTTGACATGTTAGGGTTTTCAACGGAAAAGAGACCGACCCAGGGCAATGAAAGGGGCGAGAAAAGTTCCCGCCTTTTACCTTGAACGGATGAAGGCGTGTCGAGCAAGAAGAAGCAGCGCAGTCCGAGAGAAGAGCAGACGCCATGGCCGCGAGCTTGAGGAGGGAGCGAGGGAGGGGAGCTCCTCTTGGGTGCGTGTGGTAGGGTTTTATTAGGGTTTTTGAGGAGGAGATTTCCCAAAATTTTGTCCTCGCTCTCAGCATTCAAGGGAATTAATAGGTCGAGGGTTTAGAAAATCAAAATGATCAACCAAGTAAAATTGAAATATTTACCATACGCAATTATTTGCACAGAAACCCTCACAATTTAGGGGTAAGATTTACAAAATCGCTCTCAGCTTTGCGATAACTTGCAAAAAGTACCTCCTGAATTTTGAAATTAAAGAAATAGGCTCATTCTACATAAACCATCTTGATTGTCAACTCTTACATAAATCACGTTTAAAGGTTTTTTATATTGCAATCAAACCACGAGAACTCACTTTTAAGTCAAGTGCTTTTGGTTTTACTGTAATTAATAGCTGTCAAATACCAAGCATATTAGAGAGATGATCCTTAATTGAGATTTATGTAAGATTAATTGCTGAAATAATTAATTAAAAAGTGGGTCCAGATGAGTGATTATAACAAAAAAATAAAAAATAAATTCTTTAATAATTTATGTATAAATTGAAAAACAAATAAAGTTTCTATAGAATGACATTAAATTTTGCAGAGTTTCATCAAACTGTTTGAACTTTCCAAAAGTTTTATATGAAGTTTGGGGAAAATTCTAGCCTTTGTTCGGGGAAGGAGGAATAGAGGATACAAAGAAATAGCCAAAATTTTTTGGGGAATACATGGTTTTATGAGAGAGGAAGTGCTGTTATTATTTTTTTTAAAAAGGTTATTTTCAGGTTGCATAATTTGTCAAAAGTTCAATAGAATTTTGTGAAACTCCCTAAAGCTCAAAGGATACTTTTAATGTTCAAAATTCAGAGGGTTTTGTTCAACTTCACTCCAAAGTCCATAAAAGTTTTGTGAAATTTACCCAAAGTAATAATAATAGTCTAAATTACCAAACTGGTATTAGAAGTAGTACCCAATAACTAAATTGGTCTTAAAATCATCTTTGGCAATAACAAGGCATCAAAATTTGCACGATGAGACAAATATGCTCAAAATAAAATTTCCGCCAACCACTCACGTGAGCTATCATTTGATACTTATATGACATATTTATGATGATGTATCAGCTATGATTAGC
This sequence comes from Asparagus kiusianus, assembly GCA_022839385.1. NCBI lineage: Eukaryota > Viridiplantae > Streptophyta > Magnoliopsida > Asparagales > Asparagaceae > Asparagus > Asparagus kiusianus. The sequence goes on along the minus strand of BQKN01005624.1, from coordinate 35,880 downwards.
CTCGTTCCATCCCTTAAAAGTGTTCCATACCTTAATAGTGGGGATTCTCAAATTAGGGTAAAAGAAAAGAGTTTTTTTTTTTAATTTTAGCTTCTTAACCTTCTTCTTTTAAATTGGGGTTCTCTATCACTATAGGACAAAAATTATTCGAGCTCAGGTAATAATGAACTCTCAATTTGAAGGAAGAAGGAGAAGAACCCCAAATTAGAAAAACTCTTCTATTCTTTTACTCTAATTTGAAAATCCACATTTCTAATAAATTGAATGAGGTTAACTACAGCTACCACGTCAAACATCAATATGTCACCTAAACATTATGTGGTAGATCACCTGAGCGGTTGTCGAAAAAATGACTAGAAATTTTATTTTTGGGTTTATTTTATTCATCCTATTTGTCTCATCATGCAGTTTAAATATATTATTAGCACGAAAGTAGTTTTAATACCAATTTGATCAGTATGTTCTATTTTTAAAACCAATCTGGTAACTTAGCCATAAATAATGCTAACCATGCTAGGAACCCTATACTACATTCAATACTACAATCATACCATAAGAAACGAAAATGCAGGGTTCTTGCTGATTCATAAATTTTGATAGCACTTTGTTTGTTGTAGCTCAAAAATAGTTTGGTATATGTAGCTTAGTTATCGTACTCTTAACTACACACCCTCTACTTATCGATGTTAGCCGTGGCTCCCTTCAACCAACTAAAATTTAAATATCGCAGATCTATTCTAAGACAGGATAAAAGGGAATATGGTAGGCAGCAATACTACCACTGCAAAAATTTCTTGTTAAAACAAATCCAACAAGAAATGAATCCTTATGCAAATGGTAATAGGATAGGCCAGTACACAAGGCTCCCACTATTATAGGCTCTGGAGAGGATCAAATGTATGTAGCCTTACCCCCGCATGCGAAGAGACTATTTTCAGGATTTGAACCCATAACCTCCAGGTCACAATACAACAACCTTACTGTTACACCAAAGCTCACCCTCTTATGCAAATGGTAATACAAATTTAATTTATCCTTTGTACAAACAATACCATTGCCAGTAATGCCCCATGAGAACAAATCGAAAAATGACCACATACCATTAACGTTTGTAACCACTTGATGCATAGGAAATATATGCTCAATATACACGAATTTGTTTGAAAACATAAATCAAAACGTGTGATCGTCCAAAATCAAATTGATGGCATATCATATAGTTACATAAGTGCGTTGAGATTATTACAGCAAGTCGCTCCCTACAAATTCATCCTGTTAAAAGTTAATGGAAATATAACAGAATCCATATATGAAGTACATGATACAACTTATCATTTATACAAATAAGACCTACCACAAGAAGTATCCCCTGAGAATTCAAATCGAAAATTGGACTATATATCTCTAAGTATAAAGCAAGGGTATCTTCATTTACGCAAGCAACATGCTTTCTTTTAGGTCATACTTCCTCGTCTTGACCCCACTCGGCCTTGGGTATCTCTCCTGAATCGGTAATAATTACCTTTTTCCTCGGTTTTCCATTGTATGTTCCTGCTCCACCTTCGATTGCATAAACTGTGTCCATACCTTGAATCACTTTTCCAAAAACAACATGCTCTCCATCCAGCCTATAGGAATATTGACATTAGCGATACATATGATTTGTGTGATTCTTGAATCAAATGGGTTTCTTTTTGTTTGAATAAAAATTTTACCAAAATGTTTTGACTGTAGTTATGAAGAATTGGGAACCATTGGAATTGGGCCCCGAGTTTACCATGGACACTGTACCTGCAAGTGGGAATAAATAGTAAAGTCATACCGCTGCTATAGTGTGCACATGCACATGCACATGCACACATCCTCCATTAGTATAACTGTTGGAAACTTAGAATATAAAATTATAACCCTCAACCATCACCATAACTTCGGAGTTTTGGAATAGTGGCAAGGACTTCAAGAAGGTATTAAAGCAACTAGATTCAATTCCCATAGGCCACAAATTTAAAAAGCAGATTTTAAAAAATGATATTGTTGTGAGTCTAGGTTTCAGCCCATGCAAATGGCCCTCAACTTGCCGAGGCATGGTTATGCCACATAAACTATTCTATTAGCGATTACACCCCACGAATTGAATTCCAGATAACAATCTTTTTCCCTTTCTTCAAACGTCACCTGAGGATAAATTACCCTTTTTCTTCAGTTTAGTTGATAAAATATCAAATTTCCATCTAAGTCGAAGGAAAAAAATAATGTTGTCCGAGTTAAAGGGGATGTAAATGCTAATAAAATAGTTTACGGGGTATAGGTGGCTACACCGCAATAGTACATGGGGTGTATTGCAATTACGCCTCACAGCTTGAGGGAGTTTGTCAATTCAATCGGATACTTTCTGCTTGTCTTAACAAATTTGAAAAAATTGAAAGCACAAAGAGATTGCAAAACTCAACTATAGCCCATAGTCATATCCAACCTAATTTGTACATAGCTTATATCTGTTGATGGACACAAAACAATCATTTGAGATCTAACAAAACTTTTTCTCATATCTCCCCATATTTCTCATCTTCTGAGGACAAAACATTACAGTGTCCATCCATCTGAATTCGAAACAAGAGGATAAACGGAAAAAATGAAACAAATAAAAAGAGAATACCAAGAGAAAAGAAGAAAAACATGGGACACAGATAAATATTAGCAAATAAGAATGTAAAAGATAACAAAGAGCGTTTATAGACAATCACATGCCTCTACTTCGTCGTTGTCTTTTGTGGGTTAATTGCAGATATACCCACTGTACTATCACTGTACTATGAGGGTTTAACTACTTATCAACTATCCCTTGGTCACAGTTACGATGCTACTTTTGGTTAGTTTTAAAACTCCTAAGGGAAGAACGTTGGGATGTTTCTAGCAAATGTCTAACTCTAATCACCACGTAATCGTCACAGGACTTTTAGACCTAATGGCAGAGCAACACCATCATTGTGGCCAAGGGTGTACTGCTAATAGAATAGACATGGGTGAACCGCCGAATTGCTGCTTATGCAATTATTATTAACCATTCTTCTTTTACAAGCTTTGTTGGTATGCATCTGTGTTCTTTACTGCTTCTTTGAAATTAATTCATTATCTTTTTTAAAAGAATAACTAGTTTACACTACATCAAAAGATTGTATCCAAATCCTCTTCTTCTCACCAATTTGATGGCGAGGTTATACAAAACACTAATTTTTTAATATGTGCTACCTAATCTTATAGCTTCCTAAATAGGTCTTATGATGATGCTAAAGTTCTACATATCTCAAGAATAATTTGTATAGTTTACTAGGCAATTTCATGTGTTGTGGAGCTAACAAGTTCAAGACATGCTTTCAAACATGGTGACAAGAACAATTGGAGGTACGTAGTATCTACTTCATTCACTAAAGAAGGCTTTAATAAATTAACATGAACCTTCAGCCGCTTTCCAACACCATCTTCGTTTTTTTCTTTAAGAGAAAATATCACTAACTTTGATAAAATTCCAGGAAACTACCTCTATATTAGAAGTATGTCATCTCATGTGCTTAGCACATGACTCTTCTATGGAGAAAAAAATAAAAAAATAAAAAAATAAAAAATTCCCTTACCTCATCTCCACGATTATTTCATAATTAAAAATTTATTAGAAATAACAAAACATAATAAATAAATTAATTCTTACTAAAATCAAAAGATCATTTACCAAAATATTTAGAGCACCATTAATAAAATTTAAATAATCATATATTTAAAGAGCTTAACATTTCAATTTCTATATGGAAAGTTATTGGAGTATGTGAATGTTACTTTAAACAATTATTCTATTTATCATAAATAAATGAACACTAAATGAAAATTTCCAGAGTGTATACTAAGAAGTGTACAAGAACTATAATGTGCCAAAAAATGCCAAGAGAGAATCCAAGTTCAAACATAATATAAAATTGAGCAACACATCTAAGTTTTCTACTATTTTTTTTTGTTGGCATGGGAAAAGAACAATTTTGTGGTTGAATCAAAATGGGAATATAACTATAACACTCAAAGACAAATATAAAAAAAGGAAACAAACACACAATCAAATATGTCAAAAAACAAACCCGCATGTGAATGCTTTATAATGAAGTTCTCATCTGGAAAAGTGCCACCATATATTGACTCTCCACCCTTTCCATCCTTATGAGAAATATCACCGCCTTGAATCATAAAACCAGAAATTATCCGGTGAAATGAAGTCCCCTTGTAATGTAGTGCTTTTCCTGATATCCCCTTGCCCTTTTCACCTACAAACAGGGTTTCAAGCTAGATGATTATTATGGTAGAAACAGTAAAGTATATGCCAGGCCCAATTATCTGCAAGGAAAAAAGATACTGTAGGAGAAGATCTCAAAGAATTATTATCATCTAGAATCCAGATACCTGTGCAAAGGGCCCTGAAATTTTCTGCATTGGGAAAATAAGATTCCATTAGTAGTGTTTCAGATTACCAAAAAAGGTAGTTGTAAAAAGAAAGTATAACTAAAGATGGTTACAAGTTGAAAGATAATAAAAGCACCAGGCTGATCATCAATAGGAGAAAATCAAGAATTTATCAACAGTAGATGATATAAGCACATACTTCTAATGTCAAACTTCTATTGCTACAATCATATATTAAAAATAAACTGAGAAGGTGATTATGTAAGTTCCATACAGACGTGGTTAAGAGCATATGGTTAAAATATGAAGATAAAATAAAGCCATAGAAAAAAGTGATTTTCCACTACCAGGCTTCTATAGATAACAATTATTTCAAGAACTCGAAATCCTGCTTAACTTACAGCATGGATCTAAGAGTAAATATTCAGCTTCTTACAGCAACAAATTGGTTCAAAAATTAATGCCGAAATCTAAAATCATGGTTAACGACTTCGAGAATTCATTGAGTAGTCGCAATAACAATCAAAGAGAGGAACAATTATCTATGAATAGATAGATGTGTTCAGCTCCCGCAAACAATTTTAGGTTCTGGCATCGAACTTGGCCTTAACAACACTTCCCATTGAATATAGACTCATACCCATACTTTTAACAACCATTAACATTGTAATTAGGAAAACCCTAGTGAGTTTATTGGCTCTCTCTAGGATGTTATTTATAGTTTTAAGAAAACAAAGAAGTTTGTCCCTAACCAATGTGGGACTAAACAATAGTAGATAACTACTCTCTAACCACTCCCCCTCAAGCTTAGCATACATATCATACATGCCTAGCTTGTTACAAATAAAATTCACTCATGTTCTTCCAAGAGGTTTAGTGAGAATATTTGTAAGTTGATGGTCTGATAGTATGTGCATGGCTCTAATAATGATTCTCTTCTCCATCTTCTCACGAATCAAGTGGCAATCAATCTCTATGTGTTTTGTCCTCTCATAAAACATCGGATTCTCAGCTATGTAAGTGGCGGCCTTGTTATCTCCATATGAGCTTATGGGACACTCCGAAAGATAACCAATCTTTGTTAGTCTGATACGAGTCGCCGTGCGAGCACATTTGATCGCGGAATTATCAAAGGTAGGGTTGAGAAGAAAACAGTAAAGCCACACAAAACAGTTTAATTAGCGAAGAAAAATATCTTCTCTAGATTATGAAAAATTTAGAAGATTACAAAATCTCTCTCATAATCTCACTAGAATAAAGAACAACCTCTCTATTTTCTTTTTAATCCAATCTGATGTTTAGAAACTCTAAACAATCCCTATTTAGATGTCAAACAACGTGGATGGCAAAATCATAAATAACTAAGCCCAACTCAACTTAGAATACGCGTCAAACAAGAGTCCAGATTCATCCAGGAAGCCTCATCGGTCAACCGACATACCTCTGTCGGTCGACTGGACAGAGACATGGATTCTGCGATTGTAATGTATCCGTTTTTGGTCGACCGACGATGGTCGATCGATCGACCAAACATACCTCATCGATCGACCGGCCAGAGACTTCTCCAGCTTCTTGTAGTTATCCTGAATTTGATTGTTTTCGTCGCTTTCGATGGCTCCACCCACGCATGCTTCTATTCTCAAATTATCATGAGCATCGTCTATCCTCAAGCTCCCATGAGAATCGCTAAGCTCTCAAAACAGAGAGAAGATACACCAGTATCATGGCTCCCCCTTTAGGAACTTGAAGTTTCATTCAAGTTAGAACTTTTCAGCTGAGGGAACTCTCGAGCCCCTCCTTCTTTGTTGAATCACCTGGCCTTGCTAGGAACCCGACCTTGACGTCCAACCAAAAACGATTCCTTCATCTACCATCTAGTCGTAGTCACTTTCGCTCCAAAATACAATCCTCTTTCAGTAGCCTCTCATAAGGCCTAATAAACAGCGAGACAAACTTCTTGTTTGTATTTACTAGCCTCTTCACCCGGGTCACCGTCACCAAGTTTGTCTCCTTCGAAAGAGACGCCGAACGAAATATGAACTTCTTACCGTCTTTAGTGAATGTGTACTTCTGAGCCCGCTTTTCGTAGATTACGTATCTATCCCACAAATACGGATTGCTCAGTATAACATGATAAACATCCAATGGAACTACGTCGTACGTAACCTCGTCAATATACGACTGGTGGAGTGTAAATCTGAAAGTGCATTGATTAACTACACTCAGCCCCGTCTCCTTCTGAATCCACCCCAATGGATAGGGCTTTAGATGCTTGACCGTCTTAAGACTCAGTTTCTGAACCAAGACCTCGGAAATCAAATTCTTCTCACTGCCTGGATAAACTATGACATCTACCAAACTGGTATTCACCAACTTAAGAACAAAGAGCTGCTCTCTAGGGTTTTCGTCCTCCTTCGCAACATGTTTTCCTATCATAAGATTGAGACTGTTGTTAGGTTCTATCTCGGGGACTTCCTTCAGACCCTGTGCTATCATGTATGCCTTTTTCTCCTCCTTCTCTTCAACCCCTTCGGCTTCAGATGAGGATACTTCTCCTAACATCGATCAGCTACATGCATTGTTTACTTGCAGTGATTCCAAGTCAATCCTACCTTCCCTGAGTCGCCCTCCTTCTTCTCCTCCTAATGTTGAGAGCCACTAGACTTGCCTCCCGCTTGTTTAACATCCCCCTTTGTCTCGTTGCCTTTCTTCTGCTTGTCCTCAATGACAATAGCCTTCACGTTCGCCTCTGTAATCAACTCAACTGTGAACAACTTTATCTCCTTCCGGATATATTCATTCAGACCCGCCATATACTTCATGAAAATAGAGTACTCCTCTGTAGCGATGTTAAGGACCATCGCCTGCTGCTGGAACTCCGTGGTGTATTCTTGAACGGTCTGATTGAACCTCTAGCGTAAGCCGTACCAATTGCACCAACGCTCTTCAAGAAAACCCACCGGGTAGAACTGCTTCCTCAGTAGCTCTTTGTTCCACGATATCGCTTTCTTCTCCTGCTTACAATAGGATTTTCATCACGTTAATACGTGTTCGGATAGCTTCAATGTCGCAAAAATAATCTTTTCCTTTGACGAATAGCTATAAAGAGTGAAATAGGTATCCATACACTTGAGCCAATCATCAAGCCTTTCAACGTCAACATTCACATCATAAACAAGAATCTCTACTCTAAAATCAATCTTCAGGTTCTGATAATGACCCTTATCCCCTTGATGTGGAGCACTCTTAACGGTCTCAACCTTCTCATCGGAATCTGAATTTTCACTCTCTCCACCAGACTTTTCGGGTTTCTTCTTGGACTTCGAAGAAGATTCGTCCTTTTTGTTCCCTCTATGGATGAGATCGACGAGTTGTGTGAGAGTCGACCTGATTATTTTGATCTATTTCTCCAACGCATCAAGCCTTGTTGAATTATCACTTTTTGTCATCTTCTTCCTTGATTTATGGACTTCTTCCAAAGAAATAAGAATCTAATTTCTGGACTTCTTCCAAAGAAATAAGAATCATGCCTAGTTTCTTGTATTGCATAAGATTACCCTTTCACAGGATCTGATTAGCTCTGATACCAACTTGATACGAATCGCCGTACGAGCACATTTGGTCGCAGAATTATCAAAGATGGGGTTGAGAAGAAAACAGTAAAGACACACAAAACAGTTCAATTGGCGAAGGAAAATACCTTCTCTAGATTACGAAAAATTTAGAAGATACAAAACCTCTCCCTCACAATCTCACTAGAATAAAGAACAACCTCTCTATACTCTTTTTAATCTAATCTGATGTTTAGAAACCCTAAACAATCCCTATTTATATATCAAACATCGTGGATGGTAAAATCGTAAATAACCAAGCCTAACTCAACTTAGAATACACGTCAAACAAGAGCCTAGATTCGCCTAGGAAGCCCCATCGGTCGACCGACATGCCTCTGTCGGTCGACTGGACAGAGATGGATTCTGCGACTGTAATGTATCTGTTTTTGGTTGACCGACGATGGTTGATCGGTCAACCGATGTCAACCCATCGGTCGACCGGCCAGAGGCTTCTCTAGCTTTCTGTAGTTTTTCCTAATTTTGTCTGTTTTTGTCGCTTCTGACGACTCCACTCACGCTTCTTTTCTCAAGTTACCATAAGAATCGTCTATCATCAAGCTTACATGACGATCACTAAGCTCCAGAAGAAGAGAGAAGATACACCCGTAGCAATATCTCTATGTCAGGAACGAGGAAATCAACCTGGGAACCTGTTAATTGAGCTGGAGAACATGAACGCTGGAGGTCTTAGATTGATACGAGAGATTTTAAATTGATACACAAGACACGGGGGGGGGGGGGTTGTTGTGCAAGAATTTTGAATATAGGGTCATTGTAATAAATGTTCAAAAGTTGGTTAGAAACAGTTTAACTGTTTCTGTTGTTCTGTTAAACTGTGTGCACGTTTTGTGCACTTTTTATTTTTTCTTTACTCTGAAGTGAGTTTGTATAAATGAGAAGTTGTAAACTGAATGGGATATGACTTAAAAATAGAACTTTCCTCTTCTTGTCCATTACAGACTCAATTCTCTCTCAATCTCCTCTCATAAGCTCTTCTTGAGATTGTTTCAGCCTCATCATGGTTAGAAACACAGCCAAGAGAATCAACATGGGTTCCAGAACCTCTCAATTGGTAATAGAGCAGATCGAAGTTGAAGTTGTTATTGAGGAGTTCATGGCCGACCTCGAGAATGCCTCCGCTGATGAGGCGAATTCAGAGGAAAGAATGGCTCAATGGAGGAGTCCCTCACTCAACAGGGTCTCATCAATCAACAAATAGCTGCACAATTGAGTGAGATATCTTCTCAATTGTAAGAACTCAATAACTCTAAGGATGTGGACAGGAGAATAGCAAGTAGCCAAGTACTACAGTGAAGAATGATCAGAGAATCTTGAGCTTAGGATCAAGAGGTGATCGTGGAATTCTGGGGCCGGGCAATAAAGATCAAGTCAATGAACTTGATCATCAATCTCAGAGGAGGTTTGATTACTCTGGTGAATTTCCATCAGCTCATCACCATGGTAATTCCTTGACTCAAAAGAATTCATTCTTCAGTAATCAGAAACTAGTTCAACCAAAGTCCTTGCGATTGGATTTTCCATCTTTTTTCGGTTCTGAGAATGTGGTAGCTTGGTTAGAACTGAAATTTTTTTGATTACTATGACATCAAGAATAATGAATGGGTTAAGGTCTGTTCATTTTATTTGAGAGATGAAATGTTACAACGGTATTGGTGGTTCACAAAAAATCTTGATGATTATCATTACTGGGAGGTTTTCAAAGAAGAGATAATCACCAGGTTTGGGCCTAGTGAGCTTCTTAGACCTTATGATGCATTCTCCTCCATGAAACAAACCTCCACAGCTAGGTAGTATTTGGGAAAATTTGAACAAGCTTTAGGCATGCTAGATGACTAACCATCTAAAAAGCACATACTAGAAAAATTTATAGGGGTTGAAAGATGAGCTAAGATATAAGGTAGCTGCTGCAAGACCCTCTTCTTTGAAGGGAGCTGTGTCCCTAGCCAAATTATTTAAGGATAAGCAAAAAAAAGAAAAAAGAAAAAAAGGGAACTAGAATGTTTTTAATCAAGGAGGTCCATCAAACTGTTCCTCTCATGAATTTCCTGTACAAGAGAAACAAAAGTCCTCTTCTCAATTCAAGAAACTCACACCTGAAGAGATACAAAAGAGGAGTCAGAATCTATGTTTACATGTGACGAAAAGTGGCACAAAGGGCATCAGTGTAAGGGAAAGCATCTATTTATCTTAGAGGGAATCCTAGAAGGAGGTACTGAGGAAGGGGTAGATGACTCTAGAAGAAATGAAGAAGGAGATCTAGCAATTGAACTGGCTGAAAGTTTAGTAAAGGGAGCCCCCTCCATTTTAGTGCCAGCTCTTAGTGGAATCACAGCTTCTCACACCATTAGAGTTGTGGGTTATTACAAAAACCAAGCCATTAGTATTTTGATAGATTCTGGTTCCACACATAATTTCATCAATGCCAAATTGGTCAAAAAACTTAGGCTGCCAATGACGGAGTATAACAATTTTGATGTTCTTGTGGCCAGTGGAGAACTAATCAAAGGAGCTGAAGTGTGCTAAGGGGTGTCACTCGATTGTCAAGGAGTGAACATCCAAGTAAACTTGTTGGTGATGCCTATGGGAGTCAGTCAAATTGTGTTAGAAGCAGATTGGATGAAAACTTTGGAAGATATCACTCTAAACTTTAAGAAATTACAGGTGACATTCCTGTGTGATGGGAACAAGAGAATATTATAGGGAATAATTCCAAAGGAATTCAGTTGGTTAATGAGAACAATATTGCTAAATCTGTCGGGGAGCAGGAAGAGGGGTACTTAATTCAGTTGTGCAGTGTTAGCTTACAAGAATCCACCACAAAAATTAGTCATGAAGGGTTACTTGCAGATATGCACAAATTGATACAAGAAATTGATGTTATATTCCAAGAATTGCCACATCTTCCTCCTACCAGACAGATCATAAAATTCCCCTAGAAGGTGGAACTAAGCCAGTCTGTATTAGGCCTTACAGACATGCACACTTCCTGACGAAGAAGATTGAAAAACAGATTGAAGAAATGCTACAAAAAGGAATTATTAGACCCAACAATAGTTCTTTTTCTTCATCAGTAGTGATGGTAATGATGGGAGTTGGAGGACGTGCATAGATTATAGATCCTTGAACAAAGCTACAATCAAAGACAAATTTCCTATTCCAATCATTGATGAGCTGTTAGATGAGTTCCATGGAACCTAGTTTTTTACCAAATTAGACTTAAAATCAGGTTATCATCAAATTAGAATGTGTGAATCAGATATCCAAAAAACTATATTCAGAACACATAGTGGGCATTTTGAATTCTTGGTCATGCCTTTTGACCTCAAGAATGCCCATTCAATAAGGGTGTCAAACGATTCGGATTTATCCGAACCGATCCGCATCCGTATCTAAATGGATGCGGATATGTAAGCTATTTTTAAAACTGAGCGGATACGGTTTTAGATACGGATCCAGTTTTGAATTTTTTCAGATACGGATTCAGATACGGAAATGATGGTTGCGGATACGGATATCCGTAATTTAATAAACATAAGGATTCGGGTTGTATCCAAAGTTGCAAACCCGTAGCTGCTAACCTAAAACTCAACTACAAAACTAACAAAGTTACAAAACCCTAGCCTCCACTGATTCAACTCCAATCTCCCACTCAATTTCCACAACCGACAGCCCTTGACTCCCGAGTTCGTCGGCGTCGTCGTCACAACCGCCTAAGTTTGCTGACGTCGTCGTCACAGCCGCACGAGTTCGCCTAACAAAGTTGCAAACCCGCCGCCCGCGTCATCGCGGCCAATTCGCCGACGTCGCCTCGGTTAGCCAGCGTCGTCACGGCCAGTTCGCCCTCGCCCGCCTCGTCTTCGGCTAGGTCGCGTCGTCGGGAGATGCTTTTGCTACACTGGATTTGTTAGATTGTTGAGTTCAAATTAAATAATGAGTTGTGAACTTGCTATAAAAGCCATCAATGCTTATTTGGGTTATGTCTTTAAATTTTAAAATTTAGAACTATGTTGTTGTTACTGGAGGCCATAGCTTTACATTATCAATATATTTTTTGCTATTTTTGTAAAGAGCTTGCAACACTTATCTTTAATAATTTCCTTGATTCATTACGTTGCGTCTTGTGATTCTTGGTCTCATATGTAGTCTTTGGTTCACTACAGTCTATCATCTTTGTTGCTTGGTAACACATTTGATATTGTTGTTTATAACTAATTCATATCCGATTCACATCCATTTGTTAAATATTCGTTCTATATCTGTGATCGTATCTGATCGATTCTCAGATATCTGAATCGTATCAGTTTCCGCTTAGGACAGATATGGTTAAAGTTTTTTCTTACTGAAAATAATCCGTATCCATATCTGTATTCGTTTATAGAAAGTGGATATGTATATAGTAAGTGTCATATCTGAACCGTTTTCGCTCCGTTAACACCCCTACTCTTCAACATTTCAGGTTCTCATGAATACTATTTTCAAAAGTCTATTCAAGAGATTTGTCTTAGTTTTTTTATGATGGTTGCTAAGATGTCAAAATGTAGTTTTGGACAGAAACAAGTGGAATATTTAGGGCATATTGTGTCACAAACAGGGGTTAGTGTAGACCCAAATAAAATTCAGGCAATCATTGAATGGCCAACACCTCAAACACTTAAGGGATTGAGAGGGTTTTAAGGCCTAGCATGGTATTACAGAAAAATTATCAAATGGTTTGGAACTATAGCTCAACCCTTAACACACCTCTTGAAGAAAGACAATTTCACCTGGAATGCAAGTGCTGAAGATGCTTTCAAATCTCTTAAACTTACCCTCACCAATTCCCCAGTTTTAGCTATGCCTGATTTTAATATAACTTTTGTGATAGAATATGATGCATCTACTACAGGGGTTGGAGCTATGTTAATGCAAAGAGAGAGACCCATTGCTTATTTCAGTTTTGCTTTGAAAGGGTAAAATGCCACACTATCCACCTATGAAAAAGAGCTACTAGCTATAATTCTTTCTACAAAGAGATGACAACAATACTTACTGGGAAGAAATTTTGTGATCAGGACTGATCTCCAAAGTCTTAAATATTTTCTTGAGCAAAGGATACATACAGGTATTCAAAATAAATGGCTTGCCAAACTGTATGGGTATGATTACACTATGGAATACAAGCTTGGAAGGTTGAATAAAGTTGCGGATAGGTTATCCAGGGTTCATAAGGATGATATAGAAATCTTAGAAATATCTACTGTCAGGAGTAACTGGATAGAAGATATCAAATACATATGTTCTATTGACCCTTTTTTCAAAGAGCTTGAAGCAAGATTACAATAAGAGCAACCTGATACTGAGGAGTATTCTAGGAAGGAATTTACTATTATAGAGGTAATATTTTGGTTAGTCCTACTGCTTAAGGCCTGAAAACTTCTCTACTTCAAGAGCACCATGACAGTCCTATTGCGGGTCATTCTGGAATTACTAGAACATTGCACAGATTAAGAAGGGTCTTCTATTGGAAGAGAATGAAAAAAGATGTCCAGAAGTATGTTCAGGCTTGTGATGTTTGCCAAAGGACAAAAGGGAAGAATGGGGCATCCCCAGGACTCTTACAACCCTTGCCTATTCCAGAATATAGGAAGATTTGTCAATGGATTTTATCACTAATCTACTAAAGAGTGGAGATCAGTAGTCATATTTGTAGTGGTTGACAGGCTTTCAAAATATGCTTATTTTTTTGCATTAGCCCACCCTTATACTACTCAATTTGTGGCAAGAGTATTTTTTGAGGGAGTATTCAAGCTTCATGGTATGCCTAAATCTATAGTCAGTAACAGGGATCCTTTGTTTACCAGTTTGTTTTGGAAAGAATTGTTCAAATTGCAAGGAAGTCAGCTTAAGTTTAGTTCAGCATATCACCCTCAGACTGATGGGCAAACTGAGGTAACTAATAAAAATCTGGAAAGTTACTTGAGGTGTTTTTGTTGCTACGAACCAAAGCAGTGGTGTAAATGGATCCACTTGCTGAATTTTAGTATAACACTACCTGAAAGGTCTCCACAAACACCACACCCTTTGAGGCTGTGTATGGGATGTAGCTTTACAGTTTCTAAAGGATAGTTTAAAGAAAGCAGCAGAATAAATGAAAAGGTTTGCTGACAAGCATAGAAATCATAGGAGCTTCGAGGTTGGAGATTAGGTGAAGTTGCTTACAAGTTGGGCCTTCTAAGCCATGCACAAATTCATCCAGTCTTTCATGTTTGCCAACTCAAAAAAAATGATTAGCGATCAGTTGATAAAGGGAATCGGTTGATATCTCAGGTGTTAATCAAATGGAAGCAGCGATCCCTTTTGGATTCTACTTGGGAGAATTAATGGGATCTTGTCAAAAGATTTCATACATTTGACCTTGAGACAATGTCCAATTTAAGAGGAAGGGAATTGTCAGGAACGAGAGGAAATCAACCTGGGAACCTGTCAATTGAGCTGGAGAACATGGACGTTGGAGGTCTTGGACTGATACGAGAGATTTCGGAGTGATACACATTACTTTGGGGGGTTGTTGTGCAAGAATTTTGAATATAGGGTCATTGTAATAAATGTTCAAAAGTTGGTTAGAAACAGTTTAACTATTTCTGTTCTGTTAAACTATGTGCACGTTTTGTGCACGTTTTGTTTTTTCTTTACTCTGAAGTGAGTTTGTATAAATGAGAAATTGTAAATTGAATGGGATATGACTTAAAAATAGAACTTTCCTCGTCTTCTCCATTACAAACTCAGCTCTCTCTCTCTCTCAATTCTCTCTCAAATCTCTCTCAATTTACTCTCATAAGTTCTTCTTGAGATTGTTTCAGCCTCATCATGGTTAGAAACCCGGCCAAGAGAATCAACAAGGGTTCTAGAGCATCTCACTCTTACTTAGATCAGCTCGCAAGTCAAATTTACCATGGCTCGATACTCAGACTTAGCTGTAGATCGAGAGACTACACTCTGTTTCTTACTCTTTCATGATATTAAATTTCCTCCAAGAAACACACAATACCCAGTAGTTGACCATCTGTCCTCAAACCTTCCTGCCCAATCTGTATCTGAGAATCCTGCAACTCTCGTGTGACCACTATCTGAATAGAGTACTCCTTTTCGTGGAGTTTTCTTAAGATACCTAAGAATCCTCTTTACGGCTTCTATATGAGGTTTCCTAGATGCCGAGAAAAACTGACTGACTACACTAATAGAAAATACAATATCCGGTCCCGTAACTATTAGACAGTTTAGTTTCCCTACAAGTCGCTTGTATTCTTCAGTATCCTTAAGTTTCTCCCCCTGAGTCGATAGTAGTTTGATCTTATCATCCATAGGTAAGTCAATGCCCTTGCATTCTGACATTCCAGCATTTAGCAACATATCAAGTAAATATTTTCTCTGTGATAAGAGAATTCGCTTCTTCGATCTAGCTACCTTGATACCTAAAAAATATTTCAAGGATCCAAGGTCCTTAGTTTGAAATTGCTGTTGTAAATATTTCTTCAAATGATTAATGCACTGTGCATCATCGCAGTTATCACAATGTTATCAACATATACAACCAAAAGCATCCACTTCTCACCATGAAATCTCCAAAAAATCGAGTGGTCTTTCTGAGCTCGATGAAGACCAAAGGTCTGGACAACTGTAGCAAAACGTTCGAACTAAGCCCTCGGAGATTGCTTCAAACCGTAGAGAGATTTTTTTTAACCTGCAAACATTGCACACTCCGCCTCAGCAACAAAACCTGGTGGTTGCTCCATTAAGGAATGTATTTTTAACGTCCAACTGATGTAGTAGCCAGTAATAACGACCAGCAAGCGAAATAAGAATGCGACCAAATGTCATTTTAGCTATAAGGGAGAATGTATCAATATAATTAAGGTCATAGATCTGTGAATACCCCTTCGCAACTAGTCGACTTTGAGGCAAGTTAGAGAGCCATTTGGATTACTCTGACAGTGTAAACCTATTTACAGCCAACCACTGTCTTTGCTGGTGGTAGAGAAACCAGATCTCTAGTCTCATTTCTTTCTAAGACAATCATTTCTTCTTGCATTATCGTTGTCTAACCTGGGTTAGAAGAGCTTCTGACAAATTCTTTGAAACTGAGTGAGAATCCAAAGAAGATATGAACGAGTAATATGGTGGAGTTAACGAAGTGTAAGAGACATAGTGTGTAAGAGGATACCGAGAACTTCGAGAACAAGATCTCTTATCCTTTCGGAGGGTAATGTGAAGATGGTTAGTAGCCTGAGTACTTGGCTGTACGAGCATATTTTGACTTGTTAGTATATCAGGCTCTTGGGTGGATTGAGACGATAGCTCAGGTTGTGAAACAGTATATCTGTATAAACATAAACTGGTTCCGCAAATTTGGATGGTAGATCAATCTGTACAACAGCCTTTGAAGGAACAATTATAATGGTTTTTCAAACAAGAAGATAGTAATAATCACCGGGAAGATCTAAGAATTTATCAAAGATAACATGTCCTGGTTTGTTTTTAAAGAAGGTAATATCAGCTGAAATAATATATCGATTCAAGAATGGATAGTAACATATGTATCCTTTTTGAGTCGTAGAATTTCCAAGAAAAATACCCTTAAGAGATCTTAAATATAAATCGTCCGTTGAGGACTATGATTGTGAATAAAGCACGGAGATTCAAAAATCTTAGGAGTTAATTGAAAAGCATCTTCAGCCGGATATAAAAGGGAGATCAGGGTTTTATTCTGTAAGATACATGAGGATAGTCTATTGATCAGATGCTGTCAAAATGGTAACAACAATCAAGCATTTATCCTAAATATTTCGGGTCAGCCACATGAATCATATTCTTCCATTTCATTCTGTTATGGACCATCTTCTCCATTAAGTAAGTCATTATCATATTCTTCTTAATTGCTTCTAACTAAACCATTCTAGGTCTACCACTAGATCTCCTAGCCCTATTAACTATAATATTATTGTTTTTCCTAATCAGGGCACTAAGTGATCTCTGTTATACGTGATCAAACCATCTTAATCTATTATCTTATTTTATCCTCAATGGAGCAACCTCTAATTTACTACGGATGCACTCATTTCTTATCCTATCTTTTAGTGTATACCCATAAGACCATCGCAACATCCTCATTTCTTCTGCACTCATTTTTTGAATATGTTATTTTTATTGCCCAACACTCTGACCCATAAAGCATAGTTGGTTTTATAACCGTCTTATATAATTTTCCCTTTAGTTTCATTGATATTCGACGATCACATAAGACTCCCAAAACACTCCTCTATTTCAACCATCCTGATTTAATTTGATGCAAAACATCATCCTCTATCTCACTATCATGCCCAATGATTGATCCTAAATAGCGAAATAATTAATTTTATGTATTTCTTGGCTATTAATATGTATCATATGCTCTCTTCCTTTCCTAGTTTTACTAAAAATACACTATATATTATGTTTTTGTTCTACTAATTCTACAACCTTTAGATTCAAGAGCTTATCTTAATTTTTCTACTTTAGAAATAACGTCTCTTCTAGTTTCATCAACTAACATTATATCATCGACAAATAACGTACACAATAAAATTTCATCCTTAATGTACTTAGTAAGTTGGTCCATGACTAATCCAAAAAGATAAGGACTTAAAGCTGATCCTTAGTGTAAACCTATAGTAATAAGAAATGGTTTAATCTCCCATTCATTACTTTTTATTCTTGTTGTTACTCTATCAAACATATCTTTAATCACATCAATATATATACTAGATACATGTTTTTTTTCTAACACCCACCGCATTACATAAGGCTGTCAAAAATGGCATCGCCCTAAAAATATTTTAAAACTTAACGATGGAATAACAAGCTCCTAGTAATTTCTAGCAAGTGTCTGTTTTTGCGCTCAGCAACCCCATTTTATTGGGGAGCGTAAGTGCAAGAAGACTAATGTAAATTTTCATTTTCTTCCAAATATTTTATAAAAGCGTTTTCAAAATATTCCTTAGTGTTATCTGTTCTTAAAGTTTTGATGGTATTGTAAAAATGATTTTTAACCTCAGCACAGAAAACTTTAAAAACATAAAACACTTCAAACGACTTTTAAGTAGGTAAATCCAAGTCATGCGAGAAAAGTTATCCACAAAACTAACAAAATATTAGAAAACGAGTTTGGACGGAACAGAACAAGGACCTAATATGTCGGAATGTACTAAATCAAAAGGGCTACTGACTCGCTTATTGACGCGACTCGAGTAAGACACCCATTGGTGTTTTTCGAGTTGACATAACTCACACTCTAAAGACTCGACGTGATTTAAATCTGAAATCAAAGGTTTAAGAATTGAAAGAGGGGATGACCAAGCCAACAATGTGCTTCAAAGGATGATGTGTAGCTGATACATGCCACCTAGGAAGGGGCAAAGTTCAATTCGTACAAGTCGTTCTGCTCACGTCCAGTGCCAATCGTCTTCCTCGTCCCAAGTGCCTGAAAAATACAATGTGTAGAAAAAAAATT
Source organism: Asparagus kiusianus (assembly GCA_022839385.1). Classification (NCBI taxonomy): domain Eukaryota; kingdom Viridiplantae; phylum Streptophyta; class Magnoliopsida; order Asparagales; family Asparagaceae; genus Asparagus; species Asparagus kiusianus. The sequence goes on along the minus strand of BQKN01005624.1, from coordinate 17,277 downwards.
ATACCGTGCAGTTTAATACTTTAGTAATTCTACTGACAGATAGGAGATTAAATAGAAAACGAGAAAGATATAGCACAGAGGAAAGTGAAATGGTGTTAATATTGGTAGACCTAACATCCTCTACAGGTGTGGTGGATCCATTAGCCAATACTACTGAAGGAAAGGAGGTGATAGGTGTACAGGAGGATAAAATACCTCGGTTCCTAGTGATATGATCAGTTGCTCCTGAATCTATAACCTAAGTATGAGACGATGACGATGTAAGGCAAGCAGTGGGTTTCTCTGTCTGGGCAAGCGTAGCCGTAATAGTAGAGGATTGAGTATTCAATTGCTAAAATACCTGCAGCTGAAACCGCTCAAACTGACGGCAGGTGTCTTCATTCATGGGACTCTCCTGTGTAGTCACATGTACACCCTGGGGTTGTTTTCCTTGTAGCTAAGGACAATGAAATTTCATATGACCCGGTTCCTTACAATGACAACAGATAGACCAGATAAACCATGTCATGTAGCTCCTCGTGAACTATCACTCGTCCTCCACGTATTCCAAAACATACTCCACGTCTACCAAAGCGACCTCCACAATGACCACCAGCTCGACTAGTTGTTTGTCTACTCTGTGTGGCGAGAGCAGACCTGTTTGCAGACTCTGCAGTAGTACTTGCTAGCGCAACTGGTACTACTAATCTTAAAAAGTAATGACTCTGTTAAAGGACGTATAGCAAAGCTATCAATAACCTATGGTCTTATTGAATTAAAAGACTGTGAAAGAGAACCAAGAAAGGTGAATACAATCGGTTGATCCCACTGATCTTGCATCTTCTGAATATCGCCCGTAATGGAAAAAATCCGTCTCGACTACTCTGCAAGGCGATTAAAGTTGTCATAATGCTCCTCAAAAGTCTAACTATGCTCGTCCATCCTGCTCCGAAATAACTCCTGAATAACATCAGATGCCCGATTAGCATGTTCCCGGCCTGAATAAAATTGTTCCAAGAACTTCCACACCTGTTTCACTGTATTAGAGTGAATTGCTAGCCATCCAAATTTAATGAAGTAGACTAGTGTCATCCTATTTCCAAGTGGTAGTAACTGGTATAGGAGGGTCATCTGTAAGATGATTCTTTTCCTGTCCTGAAATATAAACTCGAAATAGTTGCTTTCAATGTAAGTAATTGGACTCATTCAATTTTTGGTTGGTGATACTGCTAGAGAGCACCTCCGTATGAGTCTTCATCTCATCAATCCAAATATCAGTAACCAGACTTACTGGAGGACGTCGTCAATACAACAAATAAGTTCATTTAACTACTAATCTCCCAGAGATAAACTATTAACCTCACTTAACAAATTAATTTTTAATAATCAAATCATTAACTAATCAACACAAGTAATTAGTTCAATAAGTAAAATCATCCTGTAAAAAACGACTTATCGTTTATCTCAAAGAGATTGTTAACAACTGATCGTAACAGAGAGCTAAATAATTAGCTAAAAATCTATAAAGATCTAATTGGTAAGCTAAATGATTAGCTAAAGATCTAATTTATAAGCTAAATGATTACCTGAAGATTAAGATCTAGTTGATAAGCTAAATAATTAGTTGAAGATCTATGGAGATCTAGTTGATAAGCTATCTGATTAGCTTAACATTTTTTACCAATGGATGAACAGTATCGTCGGATGAATAGTGTCTAATGAACAGTTCTGGGTGGATGAATAGTGTCAGCTAGGTTTTGGTTTTGGATGGTGACGGCTAGGGTTTAGAAAATTAGAAAAAAAAGAGGGTGTGTCTAATACCGTGTAATTAGGAAAAACCCTAGTGAGTTTATTAGCTCTCTCTAGGATATTATTTATAGTGTCTAAAGAAACAAAGAAGTTTGTTCCAACCTATGTGGGACTAAACAATAGTAAACAACTACTCTCTCAACAAACATTAGATATCAAACTAAACCAATGTTTTGGCCAAATGAAATGCAAGCATATTGTGTAACAGTTAAAATATTGGGCGAAGATCTGCCATTATGTTCAAGCGAGTAAAGAATTAAACTAGTTACTCTTAGGGAGTCTAAATCTCCATCTTGTTACATCCAAGATTGACTTTCTACAATCATAATGATTCTAATGCCCTAAACAATATAGAAAAGAGAAAAGGAGAGTGAATGAAATTTGGAGGTTGTACAAGTTACCTTATCTATCATGGCCAATGATTGGAACAAGGACCTCATGCGTAGAGAAGCTAGCATAATAGACTCATGTAGTAAAATGAGTTCTTCCTTGATCATAGAATAGTCAGCATTGTTAATATTTCTTCTTGATATAAGAATTAAAAAGAGTAACTGTTTGTCATTATTAATGTCACTATCTCCAAACAATAAAAATATAGTGATGATAATCAATAAACATGAACACCTGCCACCAACGCCTATATAATCATGTTTGCCATCTGATTATTAATATCATCACTTATATTAAACCATCAGAACTTGTATCATTAAGAATTTGCCAAAACAGTGGTAGTACGAGAACGTACCCACAGTCTTCGGAACCACCTGTCCGTATAACCCAATAACTATTCTACCTGAGAAAAAAATTGACAAAAAACTACATTCTCAAATATTAATACATAGAAAGTACTCAAGGAGTATATATAAACAGATTCAAAGGAAATTTTAAGAAACATATACTCCCAATTTCAAAAATTACTCCATGGTCAAGATATATTCAACATAAACACATGTAGCAACTTTATATAATTTACACTCTCTATTAAGATAGGAATAAAACATGAAAGGTACCGGGACAAGTTAAAATCATGTCACAAGAAGGAATATCAAATACCATAGCATGTTAAAAATGTTAGAAAGTATTTTAAATATCCACCCAAGTAAGTATGCATTAACTTTCTATTAATATTCAACTGTTTAAATATAAAAAATGAGTTCCAAAACAGAGTATTGTGAGTTAAGACTGATTATGCAAGTGGTGGGTTAGAAATAGTGGGTTTTTGGGGTCATTGAGAGACCAAATTGCAAGACCCCTTAGGATCTAAGAGACGTATGAGCAATTTCAACAAATTAAGGGAGTACTATGCAATTATTAAAGATTTGAGGGACTAACATCTAATTAAATTAAATTGAATTTAAGAATCAATAAATATTCTTTATGCACAACTCACCCCCAAACAACTATTTGCATTCCACTGCTTCATCTTGTCATTAACCCATCGCATGAAGAGCACAGTATTCCACCGATTCATCTCTCCATAGCAGCAAAAATTTGATAAATAGTCAATTAGGCAAATCCCTAGCTTTGCTTTGTTTCTAGATTCCAAATTTTTGTTGTGCATACATAAGTCACAATATTTGTACATCTATTTCTAGAGTCTTCTACTTCATATATCAATTTTATGTTAATTCCTAATGATGTAGTCACAAATCATAGATACCTAATTTCAACATCAATGGATGTAATGTTGATGACATTAGAAGCTCTAACGATGTAATTATGGTCAGTAAATTTGCAATAAATCGTGTTTGCTAGATTAGTTTAGATTAAATTGACCTTAAATTGAATTCGTCGGAAAATCGACGTAAAAATCTTGACTTTATTCATATTAAATCAACAAGAAAACCTAAGTGCTAATATCTACGATAGACTCCATAAGTCTGGTGTTGAAACTCTTCTTGTGACCCTATAAGAATAGGAGAACAATTCTAGAAAGATCAGCGTTGAAAACCCTTCGCGAGCAAAACCTAGAAAAATCTAAAAATTTGTCACTAAGATAACTTGGGCTAACAGCCACATTGACTTTGAGACCCCAAGTCAGACGCAACATATTCAGCATAATCAACTCGGCTCAATGGCCAAGTTGATTGTGAGGTGCGCTTACCTAGTATGTGTTGTTGAGTTATCGTTTAATCTCGTAACTTCCACATATGAATAGGTATATGTTTGAAACTTTACCCACATGTTCATATGAACACTTAAAAATGTGTTGAACCACTTTTTGCAGTATATACACATTGCATATTTAATTTTACACCGGTCAAACTGAAACCCAAATTTGTGAATAATTGTGAGGGTCAAATTCAACTCTAATACCAATTGGATTTCAAACCTTCACCAACTGCTTCCAACCGATTTATTTAGTGATTATATATGACTTCTCACTGTATTAGTTAGATTGTAAATTGTGTGATATATCCTATATTTTCTCCTAATCAATTGCACATGCATCTCTAGACCTTAGTGATTAGAATATTGGATGTTTGATGTGATCAACACAGAAGATTTATTATTGTCTTAGTTGATGGATAGTGCAAAAGGGTGATAACTTGCTACCATAAGGGATGTGGATTGTTGAGATATGACAACATTGTCGAATATTCATGAGAGCAAATGGTCTACTACTCTATGATTTCTAAATTGTATGCTAGGGGTGAAGTTGAGCCTCTCAGATGATTGAGCATGGAGACTAGTCCCTATCATGAACCGACAACTAGTCCCTTTCATGAACCGACATAGGATTCTTTGTCGAAACAACTAGTCATACAATATAGAAATACCGAGACTAGTTAACGTTGTGTGCAATCAAATTAAAATCTATTATTTTGATAATTAGGTAAATAAGGAATAGAGTAAAGGTACAACCAAACTTTAAGATGATTTACTCTTATTTGGCCAACACGACAATCATCGAATGGCGTTGTTAGGTGATTCCCAAAAGGGGGAATAACCTACTATTACTTGTCCACCTTACGCAAAGTTTATCGTCACCCAATTCCAAGCAGGTTATAAAATTCGAGCTGGTGTGTTAGCATTCATTGAAATCGTACACATGGTTGGACCTTGTATATGGCATGATAGTTTAGTTCGTTATGTAGTTTTATGTTAGAATATTGTTAATTTGTCAATCTGAGAACATAAACAAGCTAATCAACTAATGGTGTCAACGAAGGAAGCTAATTGTTTGTTGGATGGTCAATGAGATGGATTAAAAATGCACGATACCTAAAAAAGAAGGATCATTTCCATATTTAAAAATAGTTAATTCTATTTTAACTAAAGTACATTAATCTTGATAATTTTTCTCTCATTTTCCTTAGATAGTTACATGTATCACCTATAACTGATTGTAATAAAGACTTCTAGCAAGCAAAGGATAGGGAGAAAGAAGATTTTCTGGGAAAAATATCTAGGAAAGAGGTGCTGAAAAAATGCAAGGTTAATGAGATTTAGTTAACTTGGATTTAAGTTAATAATTTTTAACATAGAAGGAATCATTTAAGAGAACTTACAGATATGGGGAACCTGGTACAAATATATCTATGCATATTTGTAACAATTTTCATTCTTACAAAGCCACAGTAAAATTTGAAAAAGTACTAAAAATAGCCCTAAAAAGAATCATGTGAGCTGGATAGAAAAATAAAGTAAAGAAAAAAATCAAATAAGGGATAAAAAGCTTGCAGATGCAGTATAGATTCATAAGTCGTGACGCCCCTGCTAACTCAGAATGTACCCTCAACAATCAATACTAGTCTCTCGTCTGTGACCTTCCATTTGTTGCTTGCTAGTTTCTTCTTATAGAAATTTAAACCCTCTATCCAAAATTTCTCTGATCGTCCTTTTCTCTCTCAAAGTATAACTCTAGATCTCTAACCCTAGCCAAGTCATCTTTGTGATCTTTCCAATAGAGTTTAGATTCAAAGACAATGAAGAGATCACATGCTCTTTGTAATGGACCGCTAGTTTATTACTGAAATATAGATTCTGAAAGTTCAAGAGATAAGACTTATATCTAATGAAAAAAGTACTGAACCTCTCAAGGACTTCTTTCAATCTTCGTTCGAACTTTATTCACATGATCTTTTATCAAGTTTAATATTAGTATGAGCATCCCTCGTCTGTTTAGGTGCCCGATTAAGCAATTCATACTAGAATCCAAATCAAGTAGTGGTTTCCTTGATTTACTTTCTGTGTTTTTTTTCCTTCCAATATTTTCAATTTACTCAGAGCGAGTGGATTATGTATTTTTTAAAAGGGATTAATTTTTTTATTTTTTTTGGCCTCAACTCAAAAATGTTATCTTTTTTCTCTATCTTTTGTCATGGTTTAACATTTTCTTGTGCTTGAGTTTCTTATGGCTTGACCTCAAAAACCCAGGGTAGGTTTGGATTATGTCAAATAGGTCACATGACAAATATTGCTAGTGCTAAAACAAGCTGCAGGGCGGAGGCGGGCCTATAAAGCCACTTTTATATAATATAAAGCATAAACTTCATTCCTCACTCACAAGGAAGCAGAGCTCTCTACAATGCCTTACCACTTGGTGATTTCTCTATTCTTGTTGTAGCAATTCTTTTTTCTAGGGAGGTATTCGCTGCTATCTGTGTCATGTGTCCATGTGCTAATTCTCTATTGCAAACATATTACTCATGGTTATAATAATCTAAATAACCTAACTTAGATAGGTATGTGATTGTATTTAAGGAATCAGTTTGACTTGAGAAGGTCACATCATTCTAGTGGACAGTTTTATTATTAAAACATAGATTTCAAAAGTAACAAAGATAAATTTTATATTTGATGCCAAAAGTACTAAATCTCTGAAGGACTTCCTCATATCTTAGTTCAAACATTATTCACATGATCTCGTACCAAGTTCAATATCATTATGAGCATCTCTCATTTGTTTAGGTGCCCGACCTAGTAATTCATCATAGAATCTAAGAAAATTTTGTGATTTCTTATTTCCTTGGTGTATTTCTTGCAATCAACTCCTCTTTCTTTTGGGGTTTGCTTTGAGTGAGTAGATTATGTATGTTTTATGAGTTGCTTGATTTTTATTTATTTATTTGTTGGTCTCAACTCACAAATATTGTTTGTTTTCTTTCTTTTTTCTGGGTTTATGTTTTCTTATTGTTAAATTTTTTGGCTTTAATTCAAAAAGTCATGGTAGGTTTGTAATATGTTAAAAGTAGGTCACATGATAGATAATAAACAAATTCTCTATTGCTAGTGTTATAGCAAAGCGCGGGAGGGGGGTGGTGGTAGTTATAAAGCCCATGTTTTGTATAACACATAGGCTCCACCCCTTACAAGGAAGAATAGCTCTCTGTAGTATCTTAGTGAGAGGAGCCTTTTCATTTGCCACCCAGTGATTTTTCTCTTCGTGTTGTAGCAATTTTTGTTATGAATTTTTTTTTATTTCTCAATATTTTTTAAGTTTTATTCATCTGAATTTTTCATTTTGTTTGTCTTATTTAAGAGGATTTCCCGCTTTCTATGTCATGTATTTATGCACTAATTCTCCACAGTTAACATATTAGTCATTTTTATTATTTTCTAAGTAATCTATTTGAATAACTTCACAGGTACGTGAATGCTGTAAGGAATCGATTTGACCTGAGAAGGTCACATGATTTTCTCAATTAACCGCTAGTCTATTATCAAAACAAAGATTCTGAAAGTACTGGGGATAAATTTATATCTAATGACAAAAGTACTAAATCTCTTTAAGGACTTCCTCAATCTTAGTTCAAACTTTATTCACATGACCGGTTACCAAGTTTAATATTATTACGAGCAACCCTCGTTTGTTCAAATTCTCAATCAAGAAATTTACGGTAGAACCCGAGAAAAAGTTACAATTTTTCTTATTTCTATTGTGTGATTTGTTTTTACAATCAAATTCCTTTTCTTTTGATATTTTAGTTTAAGTGGAGAAAGTAGATTATATATTTTTTATGAGTTACTTAATTGTTATTCATTTATTTTATGGCCTGAACTGAAAATGTTGTTTTTTCTTTCTTTTTTGTTAGCTTAACTAAAGAAATATTGTTTTTTCTCTCTTTTGTCTTGTGTTTGCATTTTTTCCGGTTTCAACTGAAAATTCATGGTAGGTTGGTGATATGTAAAAAGTGGGTCACATTAAAGATATAAAAAATTCTCTGTTGCTAGTGCTTTAACAAAGCAAAGAGAAGAGAGCAGAAAGGCTATAAAACACTTTCTTTGTATAATACAAAGCATATGCTCCATTGCTTATAAGGGAGCATAGCTCCCTGCATTGCCTTAGAGAGGAGCTCTTACGTTTACTACTTGGTGATTTCTCTATTTTTATTGTAATAATTTTTCTTATGGATTTTTTAGAGATTGCTTAATATTTTTAGAGTTTATTCAACTGAAATATTTCTTTTTTGTTTGTTTCATTTGGAGAGGTATCCCTACTTTCTATGTCATGTATCTATGTACTAATTCTCTTGTCGAGATACAATGTTATTATTTTCTAAATAACCTGACTAGATAATTGGATAGGATCATAATTGTCGTTAAAAAATGGTTTGACCTAAGAGACCATAAGATGGCCAATGTGATTGGAACGAAAGAAAACATAAAGAAGATTGAGGAGGTTTTGGGAGATTATTTTGAAGGCTGCTGATTGCTAGAAGAGACACTGGCTCACTCCTCTTTCGACTGTCTATTTAAGCCAGAGATCACTGACGAGAGATTGGAGTTCATGGGTGATGCCAATCTCGATTTCCTTGTTCCCTGTTAGGTGATCACAATGTACCATAATCATGCCCCGGTCCATTAACTTTCCTTCGTGTTGGTAATCTTTACATCGAGAAACTTGCATGTGTCATTGTTTGCTCTGGTCTTTATCTCTATCTTCAGCACAAGCACCACAACTTGATCACATGTATTGATACAAAGGACAATCCATTAAACTAGCTAGCTGACTTATTCTTAATGAATGATAGGCTTCAATGCATTTATGTAGGATTGTAATATCATCACAACTATCTTTTTACATGTATTCGTATAGTTTCTGCTTATCAGGAAGCATAATTATTTATAATAAATATCACACATATCCATATAGTTTCTGCTTATCAAGAAACACAACTACAGACAATAGATATCACATGACTTACGATGGTTAAGAAATAGAAGAAAAACCAAGGAACAATCATGATTTTTTTCTAAAAAGATGTAATGTGCAACAACCTATAGGGTGAATTATTTATGTGTTGATGAATATTTTGAAAAGAAAATATATCGATTAAAGCATATAATAAGTTATAATTCAAAGGCCTTCAACTTTTGGGTTCTATGGTAGAAATAATATTTCACATATCCTAACATTAATCGGGTTGAAAATAAACTGGACACTACATTTTCAAACATTATGACTGCAGTCTCTTACTTTATTTCTGTTAGAAAAAGTCATAATATTTGCATGATGATCACATCATGTATATGCTATCTGAGAAATAAAAAAGATGGATCAAGTGAAAAGAGATGGATAAGCTTTTTGGAAAATTAAGGTATGACAAATATTTGATGTTATGCTCAAAATCTGACTAGTTCTAGATCTGAATTCAACAAATTAAAGCTAAAATACCACATGTTAGTAAAAAAAATGACATACTACATTACTACATACCTATATGTTGTCCATCAATATCAACATCCAAGTAAACTCTGTGTGTGATTTCATGAATTTTTTCCGCTTCAAATCCCCCCTAAGAAAATAAAGCAAATTATGATACAATATTTCAAGAAATGTGATTTTTATTTTTTAAGAAATATTACATCTATACTTTATGATAAAACTTTGTAAATGAGGTGCTATGATAAAAAAATGAAAGAAAGATTCAATTATACATTAGCATCCCACCAAAAACATTAGTAGCTTCACACTCATGGAAGTACATAATTTATATCCCATTATCATTCTTACTATAAAAGCGGAAAAACTGAATAAAAATGCCCTTTCCTTTTATTCCCTTTTTCTGAGGAATAAGCTTTGATTTTTTAGATATCAATTAATATATAGTGTTAACTACAGAGTATGAACAAAAACAGCACATAATGTAGAATATAAAAGAAAAATAAACAACCCATTGATTTTCAATCCAAAGTAGCCAAAGCATTTAAGTCCATGGTAAATGTGCAAAAATCTGCATGTGATAAACATGTCATTTGATCTCTCACGTCTTTATATATAATGCAAGAAGGGGGTGAAGCCAATTATCGCTGATTTATCTCTTTAAAAAAGCCAATTGTGTTTTTAGTATTCACTTGTATGACTTTATGTTGTATTTTTTATCCATAATATTACTTTTTTGCTGGGAAGATGTATTACGGGAGATGTATTACTTAGTTTTAATGCAGTGTACATGCAAACAGTAAAGCAGATTTACACATTGTACAATTGCACATTCATTTCTATTAAAATAAAGTCTTACGTCACGACAATTATGTAAGTGGACATCATAGGATAAGCTAGCCTCCATCTCATAGAAGTTACGAAGATAATTGGTCAAATAAGCTTGCATGGATGCCAAATTGTGTTTCCCTAGCACATGTAGCTTTTGAAACTATTAGTCATTTCATCACTTGTTAACCCTTATAATCTATCAAAAATCTCTTTCTTACCATTATATTCTTCCATCTAATCCTTTAAGAGTTCCAAAATAGACATTATTGAATATTTCTTTGTTTCATTGTCGAATATCGTCTCTTTCTAGAAATCCTAACCAAATTATTAAAGTTCAATCTAATCCAAACTAAGCTTCATCCACCAAGCTTAGAGTCAAGCATGCTCTAGAACCAAGATCAAATAATTCATGCCAAACTTTGGTTTCATATTAGTAGATCTCTAGATTATGTCACTCAGGCATAACATCAACACAGTGTGTAACTCGCCTAGCTCACTACCCACAAAGATATAAAAATTATATAGGAAGCTGTATTCACACATTGTGCTTTCTATTTCTAGAATGACCAAAGTGTTGGGCAAGCATTAAAACCTCATAATGTTTTTGATCAAGGATAATTAGAAGATTGTCCTGCTAAAATCAACATGGAAAAGGAAACATGAAATTCCAACAATATTACATAAGATTTTGCAACAAGTTATAGAAAGACAGTCTACTAATAGTCATGACATCATGGTTCATACAACTGTAGAGGAACCTAAAAAGATTATTAACTTCTAAAAGTAGATAATGAAAATTGTAACATGATAATTTGCATGCTTTCTTTTAAAACCAAACTTACAGAGCCATTGAAAGATTTAAGACACAGGTACAATGCAAAATATTTCATTAATCGCTAGCCACAATGGAGTTTTTCCTCATTTAGCGGTTAATGGTGCTAAAAGAAGATGACCATACTCATTATGACATCATAAGTCTTATAGTTTTGACTTGTGTTCTGCTTCGTTGTTGGCCTCTAGTCCATCTCAAAGACTTAAACTAAATCTATTATCTATAGAAAATCTATCATCTTTCGCCTTCCTGTAGACCTTTTCTAGTCTAAGAAATTGGTGGACACTTGCCGATTGAAATCCACTCTTTAAGTTCATAAATTTCTTAGATAGAAATTGGCACTAATTGAGTGTTGTCACTACATCGAGTTATAAAATTTTATCAATCTTTTATAGAACCTTGCTCCATAACCAACCCGTGTTGATGACAAAAGTCTTTGATGAACATGATAATGATCTCTCACGGCTAAAATTTAAGAATGACGTCCGTAAGCATGCAAGCATGACATGCCTACAAGATTTATAGTTCTATAGAAGTTCAAAATCCAACCCTTAATACCACGAAAAATTGGAAATCTCAGTTACGTTCTATATCATGTAACCGAGAAATGGGTTTGTTAACAAGAAGGTTTGTGTTTTTGTAGGGTGTTATTGCTCTTCGCCTGGCTAAGAATGGTTACCCTATCGGGTAAGCTATATATACAATCACCCTACCTTAGAGGATGCAAGAATTTTTTTTCTTCACTCTCTAGATTAAACATGTGAAATACTAATAAGAGAAGCAGAAGACCAACGACCTTGTCCAAATTAATGTACCTACTAAAATTAGATCGAGTAAAATCCACAAACAAGTGAAATACTAATAAGAGAAGCAGAAGACCAACGACCTTGTCCAAATTAATGTACCTACTAAAATTAGATCTAGTAAAATCCACCAACCCATAACCCAAAACATAAAAGCCTTGACAAAGTTTCAAGCTCCTTAATTTCACTAATAACAAAAAATATTTCTAGAATGTAAAAGAACAAAAGAAGTAGATCATAGAGATTGCAAGATTAAATGATTAGAAACTAGCGTAAAATAAGGGGAAAATCTATAAAATTTTTTAACAATTGTTGGGGTTTATATGAGTAAATGGGCAAGGTAACATAATTTTATCCTTACTTTAGTTTGCCCCTACAATATGTAGGATAATTCCTCCGACAAAGGAGTGGCATGTCAGACATACCAGAGCTAGGCCTATTTATTTAGGCAAATAGGTTAAAAACTCCTACTTTAGTCTACCCATTTAGATAAATAAGTTAACCTTATTCTTGCTTCATATAAAGGTAACAACATAAAGTGCAAACATGTTTACTTTTATCCATAGCTACCCCCTACTTTTAGCTAAATATATGCACTAGTTTTAGCCTTTGATCAGGTTAAATATTTGTGGAAGGAAATGGCAAAATATATGCCTAAACATTTCATTAATGACAAAGTAAATTTCTTCTCTTTTTCTTTTAGAAAAGTGGAAGGCGAAGCTTTAGAAATTTTATAGAGGCATAAGTTTCTAAACGTGAGGCGTAAGGCTCATAAATTAATTATATTGACTTTAAACTTTATAAATAAGTGTATTATATATAGTGGTAATAACTATATTCAGGTCTTTTAGACATGAAAAGGGTTGGAATAGGATAAATGTTGACTGTTTACAATAAACTATGCTACATCTGCAATATGTCTATTTTCTATACTACATGGCTACGTTGAAGACATATGGCATAACTTTACAGCTTCTTATTAAAAAATTAAATTTAGATACTATATTCACTCAATATTCCACATAAGAAAATGAACAAGCATGTAAAAATAAGAAATTGTGCACGTGTAGGTGTATGTGATAGATATAAAAGAAGAAATGAAACATAAATTACAGGTGACTAAAATAGATACTAACTATAGATATCAAGATAATCACTGCCACAAAACACACAAGCATATTATGCTTTATTATTTGTTATTTGAATTAGAGGGGAATGTTTTTATGTATATAAGTCATTTTTCTCGTAAAACGTCGCGAGAACATGACTTCAAGTCAAGTATTGGCCTTTGGCCCTTTATATATATAACTCAGGGTATTAGGTATGCGCTTATATACACTTTATATTCTCCATCCAATTTCCCTTTGTTAAACCCTATATTTATCAATTTATTAAAGTGATTGTGCATGAAACGTTATGCACTAAGTCACTAACCACAAGGTTACCGTGTATCGACTTTCGTAAAAGTATGAAAAATAACCGTGATCCAGAAAATGCCTAATCAAGATAGGTGCACCATCTAGTCGATGCTATAATAATAATAATAATAATTACAATAATAGTTAAGAGAAAACCTCACACCAGGATATCGATGTCTAGGGTGTAGCTATGCTATGATAGCACGCTTATAACCTATGTTGCCTAGGTACGGGTACGGGTGCGGGTACGGGTACGGGACACGGCAAATTTGTAAAAAGTAGGGTACGGGGACACGGCTATATATATATAAAATAATTCACTTTAGATCAATATTCCAAAAGTTAAAACTATATTCATTGCATAGGAAATAGAATAGAAAGCTATTTTTACTTTAATTAAAAATTTAGAACTAATATTATTACCTAAATCTAAGTTGCATGAAAACTGGTACTGGTACGGATGCGGGTACCACCGTACGAGTAGGGGATATGGCAAAACTGTAAAATGTTGGGTACGGGTTCAAACTACATATATATTAAATTAATAATGTACATGAGATAATTTTTTCCTGCTTCATGTGTCATTAGAATTAAAATTTCGACCATATTTTTGAGTTTATTTTATCATATTGATTATCGTGAATTGTAAACTACTCATTTTTTACTAGACATCTAAACAACCCATTAACTATATAGTTTTGAACTTGGGTATGGACTGAAACGAACCCGACCCGTATCCCATTAGTTTCAAAAGACGGATGTGAAGTGTAAGCTCTACGTCCAGGAAGTCTTTAACAAGCGTTTTAAATTAACACATATATCGTATAATTGAGTACATGTTGTAATAAATGCATGCATATATTCATGAAGTGTCCATGAAGTACGGGAAAGTGTCAGGTACGTGTCCGGTACGGGTACGGCTTCAATAATGAAGTACCCGGGTAACATAGCTTATAACTCAATCTAAATTTACATAAATACATATAAATTTATGGAAGAGAAAAGATTGAGATTGACTCTTAGAAATGAATATACCACCGATACAGTTACACTAGAAATGAATATAACACACATTCAGTTGCACAAAGAAACATGAAATCAATCTAAAATTTAGAGTTGTCAGACAAACAAGTTAAGGTAGCATCATAGTAAAAATAAATGCTCATTAAGAGTAGAAGTATCAGACCTATGACAGAATTACATAAGATGACTATTTTTTTTCAATTTCAATAAAAAGTAGGGACGCCTTGAAGTTCAACAAAAAGAAGACAAATAAATATGGAAATATTTTAGTTTAATAAAAAAAATCATTTCCTAAATTATGTCGTAATTTTAAAGTGTAAGATTCAAGATAGAAGCACATAATGAGATTAAAAACACACACTTCAGTTATGCTTCAACTGGTGAGGTTTATTTTTTAGGTAAAAATCGCTTTTCTTCTATACTTCAAGGTGGTTACCCTTGAATTACGTGTGCTTTGGAGCATGCCTTAGAAAAAGTTTTCCAAAGATTAACAGACGCATGTGCATACGCACACAAATTACCAAAAGATAGATACAGTTTGCAACTGTCCAACTAACAAAAATAAAGAAAAGCAATAGAAAAATATACGTGCAGAGGGTAAGGTTGAAGAATCATGTAATGGAAATGCAAAGCAGATTCTCACATCTCCTCGATCTCCTCTTTCTAGAAAAGTTTTGTAATAGCCTAAATTATATATTATGTATACACACCATATGTCGTAAATCGTTGAATGTAGCCACTTGGATGCATTTCTATATGATCTAAAACAGTTTCTTGTTTCTTTGACCAATCTATATTTGAAATTTGACTTTGTCCAATATAAGAGAATGATCCCCATTGGAGAGTTTGGAGAATTTCATGAGCAATTTGAATTTTCAACTCTAGTTGGCCAAGTGTGAGGCCCACACAAATTGTTATTAGTTTATCCTATGAAAAAAAGGCCATTTGACCTAGTTCAAACCTTTTCTTTTAGCTCACGGTTATTTGTGAAGGAAAAGATGAGAATTGGGGATCTTCAAGAGATGTAGAAGCATGTGAATTATTGCCTTCTTTTTCTCAAGTAGCTGATCAATTCCTTTTCCAATCGATGGTTTCTTAGTAGTATTCTCTATTAGATTGTAAGTTTATGCTCAATTACTTGTTGTAGTTTTGGATTGTGAGTTTATTAGATCAATTCAGTGATTCCAGTTCATTCATATACTAGAATCATCATAACTTTATCATCTAACATATGATCTTTCTTTCTTGTTGACGGTGATAAATTCATGACAGATTAATTGATTTTAGTTGTTTTCAATATTGTTTTATGAATCTTGAGGGTTTCAGATGAGATTGTCCATGAATTTCATAATCATGGTCCCCAAATTTTGAATCTATCAGTTTCGATATTCAAATTGATATATTTTGATGTAGATCTGTTTATGTATGATAGATGCAGTGGAGATTCGATTTTGATGAGGATTGGATTGATTACTTGTTGAGACCAGATCATTGTTCTTGTTTCATAGTACTATTATTATGCTCAAAACATGAAGATCCATTGTCAGACCACACAAATGACTTGAATTACACTGAAAATATCTTATTCTTGATCATTGATGTAATTCTAAAATGCTTAATTATTAGTACAAGAAGTGTCTGTTTTTTGGCTGATAGACACAAACAATAGTCTCTTAAGTCTTTGACTAAACTTCAGTTTTCTATGTACATGAACAACAACCTGTTGGCGTCTTTGGGTATTCGATAGACAAAGACCCTCAACTCTTTGAGTCTGCTTAAACAAAGTCAGAATATTGATTTTCATAGTATTCATAAAGAAGCACGGAGCTATAGACATTTGCTGAGTGCTTCAACAGACATGGAATGCTGACACTCAGCATCTGTTAAAGTACAATCAGTAAGTTCCTTTGCTATTCATCTCAGAGAAGCAAGAAAAGTCTAAGACATTCGACTATTTCATTGTTCTCAACGATACAAAGTGAAAATTGCTCATGTTGATCTGTCTTATATTGCTTTTACAGACAGTTTATACCTGCCTACTTGTTGGCAACATGACTACACACTAGATCACATTCTTGTTAATTATATATCCTTCACATGATGTGATCATACACATTTTCCTATATGTGCCACATTGTAGCATGATTATACTTGCTGACAACCTAGTAAATGATAATCTTACCTTAATAACACATAAGGTGCGCACTACGTGTGACTGTACATGATTACAAGCGGTAACATGAGAATGTCAGGTATGTCCTTACTGACATGAACTTGAGATTTATTGATGGGGTACATGTCTAGTAAGAAGGAAACATCTTCACTATGATTGATTGTGGCATTGTGCAATTGAGATGCGATAACTGGAAACAAATTGATATTTTGTGGTACAATAGCTATTGAGGTACTTCAGACCAACTGATTGCTGGTATAAGTTGTATCAAGTCATGACATGTCTTCATTTGAGATTCACGACCACATATCGTTTTAGAGTTCCAAGCATGGGTGACATTATGAGATGAAGTGGGTGATCACTAGATGGTCGATGATTGAGTTCATCTACATCTGATCCATGAATATTGCATGAAAACCATCTGAAAACTAGTGAGCAACATTTCAAGTGTTATGATCTGATAAAATGATCATATATGAGTAATAAAGGGGGATTGATAAAGAGGAGTATTTCCAACAAGCTCAAGTGAGATATGGGCTTAGTGATTACCAGATTTATCAAATCCACCACTTGTTCATTACCTCTTGTTGCTTTGCCTTGATCTTGATTTAGGTAATATTGTCATTACTTTCCAAACAAGACTCATGAAATATGATGAACACACTTGACATCATTACACCTATCACATGCTTAGGTTTATAATTTACTAGTATTAATGACTCTATTGTGCAAACTTGCTCTTTTATGATATTGTTCACACGAACGTTGCTCACTACATATCTATTGCTGCATATCCAAGC